>WMKJ01000048.1:0-97223 GCA_009733715.1 Herpomyces periplanetae | reverse complement strand
ATTGCTAGCCGATGCTGGATTCAAAAGTTTTGCTTAGTTTTTTTTTTTTCTGCGAACTTCTGACCATTGCGACGTTCGTAGTCTTGTTTCGTGCTGCTCTTCTGTGGTTTTATGTGAATCATAATATGGACGCACAAAAAGTTCAGCTAGCATTTATTTTCCTTAATGTCTCCAAACCCCGTGAAGATAATATTATTTTGGTAGCATATCATGTTTCGGAATATTCACAAGTACGAGTGTACATTCGGCAAACCGATATCCCCCAAAATTTTCGTGTTATACATGCAAGTTTATTTTCATTTTTTGATATGTGCCCCCAAGTTCTCAATTCATAGTGTATTGTAAGTTATTTATATTCTTACAAATAACTGATTGTGCTAATTAGTAGCCTGCAATGCTTGTCTCGCCATTGGATTACCTAACACAACTTCTTCAAAGACAAAAATATTCTAGCCGAGGTTGATCTTGGCAGTTGTTTACTACTGAGTCGTGCACGTAGATGTATTATTTTAAATATCCACTTACAGTTTTGTTCTGACAGTGTTATAAACGAGTTTGGAGTCGGATGTTCCTTGGCCACAGGTTAAGTTACAGTAGACAAGTACGTGGTAAGTTACAAACCCATCTAGAGCAAACGGAAAAGAATATGTTAGAGCAATACAACACATATATTGTTGAAGCTATTGTAAATATCAATAGAATTAGCACAAAGTATAAAGACATTTCGGGATAGTTAATGAAACACTTGCTTAAAGAAAAGATTTTGGTGTAAGGTGAATATTCTCGATATATTACCAAGCCCATGGTTGCGGTAGTCAGTTTAAGGAGCGAGCATCCAGAGGTATCCACACGATAATTTACTACGTGTGAAAACCGGAATATGTATTTAACTTCGTAGGAGATATTACTACAGAAGAGGTTGGCAGTCTGACCTGGTCTACCAATTATATTAGCTGTAAGTTCGTCTATTTCACAACAGATGTTCCGCTGGTAATCAAATTGGAGATGCACTTGTCTAGAAAATTATTGACACTATCTCATAAAATTAAACACCAACGTGCACACTTTGGGTTGAAGTATTTATCATGTCGTGTGCAATTTTAAGCAACGTGGGAAACTAGATCATAGATTTCGCGATATGGATAAACCACGCGATAATTTACGGTGCTAGAGTACGCATGAGGAGATGTTGATAAAATCAAAGGGACAGTACCGCGGAGAAACACGGTACTACCTAAGGAAAACTTTAACATGTTGTACAATGGACATAGTCCATATTAAACTCATTTGTTTTGAGTTGATTCATTACTGTACATGAAAGTGTAAATTTCTATGCATGATATACTTGAAACTTATACTAACTTGGTAATCAAGTTCCCATTAAAGTGATACAAATAGTTTGAATCTCAGTTATTGGCAAGTTCGAGATGAGTTGAAGGTTAATTAGTCCTATAGTAATTTTAGTTGAAAATTGTTTCTAGGTGATTGAGTGTAAGCCCACCAACGTTGGGCGGTTCGCCTAAATGGTGCTGATTCGAGAGGATTTGAGAAGGTCAGGATAGCTATTTGTCCAAGTTTTTTAGAGTCTGATGGAAATATCACGACCCAGAAGCTGGTGGACTGAAATTATGGATAAAGATAAATATAATGTAGTTAATACACAAAATTTAATCTTTTCTTGAGCTTCGTAATAAATACAAATACATAACTCCATAGCTTAACCGTTTACATATACTTGATACAGCATGTTGTTCATTTAGGTTAATGATTCGTTTTTCGAAGGCGTGTACCATGTGTACTTTGATTTGAGCACACATTAATTCTTCAGAGATTTATGATTAAAATATATTCATGTAATGAGTTAAGTTACTACATGACACGCTGTGCCAATATTCGATTTCCAAAAGTTGTTATTTCAGGAAGAATTCATAGCTGATATTTGTATGATCATTCTAGCATATTTTATAAAAGAAAAATAGGGTCAGAGGTATGTATCTGTGTTTATTAAATAACAATTAATATTGACGAGTAAAAGGTGTGAACATTCTTAATACTTTATTCACATTTAGCCTAAACAGATTGAAAGTCTAGACGTAGTAAGGATATTTTATATTTGTTCCCAGACCAAATGAAGTATTATAACACGTTTAGCACTAGCAGGAAACTCATCTACCAATTGCACCAAAATGATGCAGGGAATAATTATTATTGGAGGGTTAACTGGTTTATACAAGTAAATAATAGTTGGGATAATACCAATCCATAAGTTTGGGATGTTTAGGGACAGTTTGAAGCAAAATAGATTATCGACGATAGAATTGAAAGTTATTCATTGAGAAGAGGAAGGAATTTAGGATTACTTTATTTTAAGGTTGTTGAGGAGAAAGTTATGGGAGTATTTACTTTTAAGAATAGCGACACTCGTCCTTAAGACTGATTAAGGAATAGTGGTACACAGTTAAAGAAGTTTGTTAAATATTATGATACAGTCAAAGTAATGGTAATAGTTATACATGGCACTACTTGTTAAAGTTGATTCAAAGAAACTTTGTTCTCATGAATAGTGGAAGTGAGTCGAGTCAGGATAACTCAGTTGTCAAGGACTATCCTTTCATAACGAAATTGGAGTTTAATGAAGCTTGTGATAGGTTTTCACGAGAATGTGCGCGGAGGCAAAGTTTGCAAAACGATTGGAAATCTGTTGAATTTAATGCACAGGTAAGTAAAAAATTTGACAGTTAAATTAAGCTCAAGTCAAAAGTATAATTGAGTATAAAGTGTTTACATATTAGTGATTTGTTATGATGGTGAACTTTTCAATTTTTATAAAGAAAATACATATACTGAATTGTTTTGTATGCACTAGTCATGTACACTGAGTATACGTAGATGTATATTTGCCGGTGATACTGTACAAGATTGTGAAAAATCTAGATTCACAAATTGTTCAAATGATTCAAAGAATGTACTCGGGAAAAATTGTTCCGAGTCTGATTCTATGGAATGGGCAGATAGGCAAGATAATTTAAACGTGGATTTTCAAGATTTTGACGATGATGATACATTGGGAATTCAAAAAGAAAAGTTAGATGGGCCATTAGGGGAGATTTACACAATTGTATACGAGATTTCTTACTCAGAAGTATACCGAGTTCCTGTGCTATACTTAACAGTTATGGATCAAAATGGACAAAACATACTCTTAACTAACAGAAGTGCAATTTCATGCCTTAAGTTTATTTACAGATATATTGTTCCAAGTCAGTACGCAGCTAGCTTACAAGATAAACGACATGGAGTATTTGGTGGATTATCATTACAAGTAAGTTAATAAAGAAGATGAAATTTAGGGGTGAAATCGTCATACTGGAGAATTAATTTATCCAAGTTAGACACACACTGTGAAATTGACACCATGTTTTTATATTCATCCTTGCAATACGGCAAACTCGATGCTTGAGCTTAAGCCCTATTTTAAGAAGACAAAAAAAGACTCTAATATTATTCCATGGGAAGATTGCAAATGGCAAAATGATTACATTAGTGCTTTGTCACTCGATAAAGATGTTCAACAAGATTACACGAGAATAGCGAAAAATGGGAATAAAGTTGATGTTAAAACATATCTATGGTTATGGTTCGGACTAGTGGGGCCAAGTGTAGGACTTTTTTTACCAATTAACGTGAGTATTTGACTAATTTTTGCGAGCCTACTCGGGCAAATTCAAGAGTTGGCATGTAGAATAAATGCAATTGAGTGTAATGAAGTCAAATTTGTATGTAAAAATGGTCGAGACTAGATGACAGAAGATGAGATGTGTCATGAAAAAAGTGTAATCCTGAAGAAAGATAATTCTAATACGCTTAGCCTAAACAAGCCAATCACTAGAAGTTTTGGGAGGAAGAGATATGGTGTGAAAAGAAATATATAACTGCATAGTAGCAAAATTATGGAAAAGGAGTTTTACGCACAAAATATATAAAAGTCGTGGGTGTGTATAGCTGGAATAAAATTAATCGTATTCTGTATCATTATCATCATCATCACTTAGATCCATAGCGCCTTCATCATCATTTTCGGATTCACTGGAGGCAGATTCATTAAGGGTTTTTTCCTCATTTTCAAGTCGTTTTGGCGGGGCAGGTTTTTCCTGGGAATCAAGGTTCATTAAATCATTTTCATCATCTCGGGGACGTTTAGCGCTAGAAGAAGTAGTAGCAGAAGAGTTAAAGGACGGATTTGTAAGGCTGGAAGATGCACTTCCTGGAGCATTAAAGATGGAAGGTTTTTGAGCTGAACCGGGCACGGCAAGATTGGAATTGGGCGAGTCAGAATGACTTGAAGAAGTTAATTGAGTAGATAATGGCATTAAAGAACCATCCAATCTTGAGATAATATGGGATTTTGACTTTGAAAAACTAATTTGCTATAACAATCAAGTTAATTCATGCAAAATAAGAGAGGGATGATTTTCTTAATGGGAAAAAAATCATCACAATTCATATTTTACTCTCACCATTTCTAAACCAAAGAAAACAAATCCATTTAAAGCCCGCATAGCCAGAGTGCTTGATTGAATATCCCGAAACACAATATGACCTTGACCTCGCATTTTGTTCGTTTTTAGTGCAACAACATCCAGCACAGATCCATATGTCGAAAAAAGTATGTATAATGATCTACGAAGATCTTGTTTTGGTAATTTACTATTTAAATTTCTCACATATAGACTAAAGTAAAGTTAGAAAATATCATAATTAATAAATTTTAGTCTTAGCCTACGTTTGACATGGAGGTATCGAAGAATTTGGTATGGACAATTTAGAGGCAGAAGCCGATGTCATATTGGAGAAAAATATTTCAAATTATTTATAGAAATAAATATGTATAATTTAGCAGAATTTGATCAAATTGAGAATTAGAATGTATCATAATTGGCGATGTACGCTTGGCGATGCACATTTGATCATGCACATTTGACGATACACGTTTGGTGATAATCCATCGTGGATACAAGACGATTTACCGGCTCATCTTGACCCTGTTCGCTTACATAAGGAGCTTCGAGTGCTTTGGGCACGTGATGCTATGGAGAAGGGAATTGGGTGGATGGCGAAGGGCAAAAAGTTAAAAGTTGATTGGTTTGTCGGGAAAATTTATACGTAAAGAATTTATTTAGTTCATATGAAAATAACATATCATATGGAGTTGATGTGGCAAATTGGAATTTATTGAGACGAATTTCTGTAAAATTTAATAATTTTCCACCTGTCTTAATGTACACCATGTGTAGAAATTTTTGTTACAAAAGTAATTATCTTGTACGCTTACAAAAACCCGGAAAAATTGGATTAAACCACTCCACAACTTTCCCTTCTTAATTAAGCCAAAACTTCACTATCATGTCAACTCCCATCTCGCTATTCCAACTTGAGTTCATTGTATGGTCACGTGACATAGTATAGGATGGAATTAGCTGAGGTGTGAGTGAGTGGTTGTACACGTTAATCCAGTATTTATGTAAAACAAGAATATTTTTATCAATAAAATTTTGTTCAACTTGATAAATTTGGTTTAGTTAAATTAACAAGGAAAAAATGCCAGTTTGCATAAAACCTTTTCCTCCATGTTATCCGGATACACTTGAAACAAGTCAACATGATGAAAGTTCAGGATACTTTAATTCAAAAATTGAAGAATTAATTGAATCAGAATCAAATTTGGATTATGCAGTACAAGTTTCCACGTTACAACCTAGCTTAAATATTTCTGGGTTGTTACAAGATGTTGTTGCACCGGGTGAAATTATCACAGAGGATCCGCAATGGATGAGAGGACACGGAACAACTCAACAAGCAGATTCACAAGCTATTAAAAGTACGTTGGCCGGTTTACTCGTACGAACAAATAAATTATTATCAGTGACTCCACTAAAAGTTCGTTACAGACCATCGATCGGAGATCTTGTAGTTGGTCGAGTAGTTCAAGTTCAATCTAAACGATGGATTGTAGACATTGCAGCACCCTTATTAGCATTATTACCGTTAGCAGCGATTAATTTACCCGGAGGATCGTTAAGGAAGCGTACAGCGGTTGATGAACTTAATATGCGTGGATTTTTCGCTGAGGGAGATTTAGTAGTTGCAGAAGTTCAAAATATTTATTCACACGGTGCAGCTGTATTGCATACGCGAAGTTTGCGATTTGGAAAGTTAAGAAATGGTTATTTTATGTCTTTGTCGTGTGTTGGAGGCCTCGCGGAACAATCAAAAAATATCAAAAGTCGGTCAGGTGGGATTATTCGTTCACGAAGGCAAATTTTTACGGTTAAAACGTGCGGTTCGGCAGAGGAGCTTGAAGTTTACTTGGGTGTTAACGGATATGTATGGATTTCACAAAAGCTATCTGTAGGGAGTTCTGATGATTCTAGCTGTAACGTATCTGGGTTAACTTATCAAGATGTTGGGTATAATAAAATGGAAGATATGATTGGTAAAGAGCTATATTCAAATCAAAACACTCATATTAATCCAGCTACAAGATGTGAAATTGCTCGAGTTTCCAGTATAATTTCTGCTCTGATTGCTAACGGTGTCGGAGTAGATGAAGATTCCGTTACATATGCGTATCAGTATTGCGTGAATGAACTGAACCTTGATGTTAACATGACGGGAAATCAGACTGATAATTCTACTGATTTTGGTAATTTGATATATTTGAGTATGGAACAAGGGCGTTTAGTTGCTGGTGCTGTACTGAAACATCTTGAAGAGTGATTGAATATGTATATACGGTATTGGAAAGGTCAATTTTTGGTAGAACATCATTAATATAATTCACAGTTATAGGGATTAAACTGAATTATATTCAAGGGAGTTTTATATTACCAAAAGTGTCAGAAATATATATATTAAATATTTAACCTGTACACATCCAATCGTTCACCATGGCTAAGCTATGGACAATAGGACTAACGGAAAGAAGAGAGAGATTACTAAGCAAAGGGGAAAATAACGTCGAACATTATTATGCGAAGAAAATATTGCAGTATTCCGAGAAATTTTAGTATGAGGACAAGATTTAAGCATATCCTCCAGAGAAAAGTGTTCTTTGTCGGTAACGCTAAGGTTGTACGCAGACTTAACCTGAATCCACGCCCGGGCATAAGTACACCAAAACGACACTATCGGGAAGATTTACGTGCCAAGCACGTGCAATTCACGAAAGGTTAGCAAGGGATTGGAAGAGACGAGACGAAGGTTCGAAAGAGGAAATTGAAGAGTAGCACTTACTTAAAGGAGGCTTCCACCGATCGGGTGATTTACTTCCTTTATTTTTATTGACAGACTCCGTAACAGCAATGAGTTGCGGATTGTAAAGGTCATTGGCAAAGCGAGTTCGCGTTTCATTCTTCCAATAACACGCCCCACTCTTCCACGCATCCGCCAAAGGAACCACGTGATCAATGTCAAGTTGTTGGGGTCGATTCCATGATGCACCGTCGTAGGTGGAGTACCAGACACCAGAAATTATTGCGCAGTTGTCCCGCCTGGTTTGGACGTTGGAGCCGTCACGTTGCATGACGATTTCTCGTGTATTACATGCTCCTTGTATATTAATCCAATGCGGAAATAGGGTACGATTGTACGGGTTACAGTTTTCTCTTCTTGGCCGGATCGTTAACTCTGCTAACTGTTTTTTGGACACATTTGGATCTGGTATGTTTGGTGGGAGTGCAGTGCAAATATGTAAAATTATGCTTAAACATGTATAGCAAGTTAGAATTTTAAATTTTGCCCAACTCGTGTCAGATTTCTTCATATTTGATTCGTTTTTTAAAATGTAAAAAGTCACGTTGATCCAGTGGTTGGTGAAGTGCCAATTTGCTGGTTCGCTTACGTGCCCGATGTGTTGGATCAGCCTGGCTTAGACTTGATGTGTGTGTACGCGTATGTGTACGTATAGAAAATTAATATCCATTTATAAATCTCTCTTCTTCCCCTCGTAGTCCCATAAAGGTAAAACAACAATTTCGGTCAAGATAAGGTTCTTTTCTGCCCACGTTTATGCTTGCGTAGTTAAAATTTATCACTTAGTTACTTCATATACAGCGGTAAGAAATTATTACCGTCAGTAGCCTTTTTCCTTGTTTATGCCTACGTGAAAACTTTGCACAAAAATATTTGTCTAGCTTATTCTTCCGGTTCACCGTACTCGATCCATCGTGTTTAGGTCAATCCTTGCCCTTACCACTAAACCAATATCCCGTCCCGGGCAACCCCCTTTTCTGCACGGTAGTAGATCCAAGCGGAGGAGGGAAATAATTTGGAAACATTGTTCGAATAAAGACCAAATGTAGAATAAATTTTACTGGCGTACTTATTCTGATTTCCCCATTAAACGATCATGAGACAATGAAAAGATTTTTCCCTTTTAGGCTAACCTTATTGTTGTGGGTATTGCTATCCTTTTAGAACGTGGATTTTACGTGTAGCACAGCGTGAGTTTTGCCCTACTGATTTGCTCAATTACTCGTAGGTATTGATGTAGATTATCAAGTTTAAATCATCCTTAATGCTTTAATCGCGCGAACTACACTATGTCATCAAGATGTTATTCCGTTTAGAACATAAGACTATGTTATGCATCTAGAGATCCATAATTAACATGTTTTCAATACAGTTTTGTTAGCCATCATTTTTGTACTGATACATGTCCAATTGAGCTATTAGGGTTAGGATTGTACTAAATTTTCATGCATCCATTCAAATATTGTCAGTTAAAAGTAAATAATGAACTTGTCGAACAGCTTCTAGAATAGTTTCAAATTACTTGCTAACCAATTTGCTTATCCCTTCCACAAACTATTTTCATCATGTTTGCATTCGAAAATTTCCTAGATTACCCTGGTTAACCGGGTACAATGTAATCTTGCATGATTAGTTTAAGCTTGATTAACCATATTATCCATTAAAATCTCAGGTTAACGTTTTGTGTTTATCACAACTCTAACAACTTTTTCCATGTTGTTTACTGTCACAGCTGGCTGGCTAGCATATGACGTTGTTATACATGACTGATTTTATCGATTTTTTGGAAATTTGTCCGTGTTTCATCCTACGAATCATATCGGTGTTAGTTTTGTGCAAAACTCGTCGTTCATCACAGTTAACAGTTATTGCATTGAACAAACAGTGTATTGACATACGATTATATCCGACAGTATAATTACATGTTCGGATTACTAGTGGTTTACGTATGACATGACAAGCGTAATTAGAGTAATGTATGCTTTTTTTAGCTAGTAAAATTCTGCGTTTAAATATCCCTCTCCAGCTGCTGAATTTCATCATTCATCATTGCATGCAGTAAAAAGTCTGATAGGGTTTGACATAATTAGGGGTACAATAAACTTTATGGAGAGTGTAGGCTAGTGGAAATAAAGAGGTGTTTTTTTATTCTAAAAGTTTATACATGAATTATATTGTTACACAAACTGCGCATGGTTAAATAAACCAGAAAATTTGAGGGTTAAATGCAGCCGTAAGCCCAAGTAATGTATGGATTAACGTTAAATTACATGGAACAAACGTGTATGTACAAGTATGGCATATAAACTGTATCGACCGGATCTAGTTATTGATATTAACAAATAGTCGTTAAAAACTTGATTAGAAGTATCATATGAAAAAATTCAAAATTTAGTAAGCTGTGTCATTGACAAAATCATGCTTGTAAACCTAATTAAACTGACTTAGTGTTAAGTTAATGATAACCTACGAATAAACGTAGCCAATGGTAGTATAGCGTTCATATAATTGCACTTGAATTAATTTTTTAACGATAATGGTGACATACACTGAAAATTTAAGGATGAATGTTTAACAAATTTGGCTTGTTAAACAGAAGGATACCGCTATTAATGTGCACGTATATGGTTAAGATGGTTAGACAGACTTGTAAAGATATTTTAGGGATATCTTTGGTGATTATTTACAAGGAAGAAAGTTGGTCGAGAAAGTTATCCATTTTAACACATTTACTAGCCTACCCATAAATTCTTCACGTGTTATGATAGACAACGCATAGTGTGCATATGTGGGAAAATTTTGAGAAGTTTCTTACACGTTTAGTGCCATTGAAGGTTAATATGAAGATTCGAGCAACGTAACCATTGGTGTAAAGGTGGAATTATTTATTATCTGATTGATAAAATTTAATTATACAGAATTTACCGGTGATATAGCAAGGAAAAAATTAGGTTGACACAGCACAAATAGACGAAAAAACTATAGAAATTGGGTTAATAAAAATGTGTTTTGGGGGAGAGACTGAACGATAAATATACATTATAGGGGGTAAACCAGAAAAGTAGGCGATGATTGGAAATAAATAAAGGATATGCGAAACTATAATATACAATGCTAAACATGATGACGAAATAACAAGTTTGAGGGAAGAAATGGAGAATAATTAGTATAAAACTTATAAAGAAGGGAAATTAGTAAGTTAAGGTTAAATGGGATTGACGTTGGGATTGGATAACACTGTGACGAGTTGGGTTGACAAAGTTAAGTATGAATAGTATGGTTTACTTGATAGTGAGATGCCATGTTTAGGTGTGTTTGGGGAAAAAACTTACCAGTTAAAAAATTGTGGGAAAAACAGCAAAAAAATATTAATTCTTGAGTAGTTTGTCGTAGGCGGTTTGTATGGTTGGGGAAGAAGACAAAGTACTGCGACCTTGAGGACAACATGACCGTTCCCGATGCAGCACGGCACAGTATGACATTTCACTATCTCCCACGGATCTTGCATCCTTGCCGAATAAATAAATTTCTTCCCGACTCGGCTCGGAAAATACCGAACTATCAAGAGTCGAAATAGTGGATCATACAACGTCTAGTCAAATTTCGAGATTATTCTCCGAAAGTACGCTTTGCCGAACCGTGCATAGCCGGGCGTTCTCTCAATGCCACGGTACGGCTCTTTATTGCACGGTACCATCCTCGGCAGTATCGCATTCGTACCGTTCAAACATGTGATAAGCCGAATATTAGGGGCTCGGGATTGTGCTGGAATTGTGCTGTGTAGGCAACAATCCGAGTTTGTGGGTAAAATGATGGAAACCGGATAGCTATACTTCCGGTGAGCCGAATGATAACCTAATCGTAACGTACTCGGGAAGAAAAACCGGACCGGCTTGACTCGACTCTGGGGATTCGGTTTGATAAAGTTCGGTAGTAAATTTTCCGAATATTCGCTGTGTTTAAGTTCAGTTTAACATTTTTAATGGGGAAAATATCGTTGTTTCCTTTCTTTTCTATTTCACACTTTTCATTAATTTGTCCGCGCGTGTGCGCTCCTGTAAAATTCAAATCATCGTTCAAATTTTACTTTTATTCAGTTTTATTCGCCACTTTTCCTCTTCTCTTTCAACTTTTCATCGTCCCATGACCTGCTACACCTAATTTATCATTCGCTACTTTACCCTAAACATTTTTGCGCCTGAATGGACTTTTATTCCCTTTTCAACCTTTCATCCCGCTAGTCCACCGGTTGAGTCGCCCTAAATATTCGGTAATCGTCATCTATATACTGTTATTCATTGCTTTTTTCCTGCTAAGACATTTCTCTAACGGTTAAACTTTATCTGAATAAAGCGCTCCCGATATTTTCGTTGGTAATATGTCCATCTCGGTTTCATTACAACTTAGACGCGTCAAAATTTACGAATTACTTCCGAAAAATGAATGGCTAGACCGAGGTACCGGCTATTGCAATGGCGTAACTATCAATGTAAGTTTAATCCTCCTTCATCTATTTTCCCTTTTTTTAGCTATACATCGGGATGCCCTTATCGGAAAATTTATTGGTTGGGCTGTCTTTTTGCCCACTACCATCGGGTAATTTTCGGATCTTCTTGGTTCACGATCCTCGATTCATTCCTTTAACCTCCACTCACTTGTCGCTTCGATACCCTCTTTCAACAAATCATTAACTAATACCCCTCCCTTTCCCCTTCATCAATTTCTTCCACTCTAGAACGAATCCCGCATTCAAATTTTATGTGAAGATGATCCCGCTAAAATATTGTTCGAGGTTGGTGTGTCAAAAGATGAGGGATATCAGAAACAACAAGGTTGGTTGGTTCTACAAAGGCGTATCCGCCGGCCCCATTAATTATTTTACTCCTTCGCTCTCTTCTTTGTATACACTCATACCCTCATATCCTTTAATTCACTCATTCTCATCTTCCATCATTACTTCGTTCCAGTATATACCTCCATATATTCTTTATATACACTAACAATTTGTCCTAATTTACCCATTTCCTCCCCCAGATACTCTTATCGTATGGACGGAAAAAAATGGAACTGATATGGCCTTGAGTTTCCAAGAATCCGAAGGTTGCTCCGCTGTGTGGTAAGGCTTTTTTCCCGCTTTCTATCTTGCCCTAAAACCTGCCAAGCGACTTACACCCATGCGCTTCCGTTTTCGCCTCCGCAACCCCTTCCCCTACCATGTATTCTTATATATACAATTAGGGTCTTGTGAGTTATACACTGCCTTAAACATTATGACTTACTAGACGTATTATCTGGTTCAGGGAATTCATTCATAATCGCGTCTCCGACTCTAATTTAATTAATATGTTCTCTCAAAATGAAAATGGTATGAAAATTGCACTTCTTCGTTAATATTCCCCATCTCCGTAGTATTCCGCTAACTTACTTCAGATAAATCCTTAGAAAAACCTCAAAATTATGAAGCTCCAGTGATTCTGCTCCCGCCGGCCGAATTGCAATCACTGGCTGAGCTTGAATCTTTGATTATATCGGCTAACTCTTCCCCTTCTGGAAGAGAAGCCCTCGCAAAAGCAATCAGTTCCGATTTCTTCTTTGCCAGACTAGTTTCTTTGGTTGAGGTTGCCGAAAGCATGGAATCTCTCGTTGACTTGCATAGATTATGCAACATTGTAAAAATTGTCATCTTGCTAAACGATTCCCAGATTATCGAGTATGCCGTCATCGATGAAATGATTTACGGTGTCGTCGGCGCTCTCGAATGTACGCTCATCTTTTTCTTCACCACTTCTCCTGTTATATCGTACCACTAACTGCTAACCTTCCATACTATACTCAGATGAATCCGACTTTCCCCTGGTCAAGTCAAATCATCGAGAGTATTTGCGAGACCAATCACACTTTAAAGAAGTTATTCGATTTCGAGACGAACAAATTCGCAAAAAAATTCAGTACACCTATCGTATTCAATACCTAAAAGATGTTGTACTAGCCCGTATACTAGACGATCCAACTTCTTCTGTTCTAAATTCCATCATTTTCTTCCTACAAGTGGACATTGTGCAATATTTACTGGATAACACGGAAATTCTGGAAGAGTTCTTCTCTATATTCAATACTCTAGAGCCTGATAATGAAGAAACTGAAGAAAAAAAAAGAAATGGCATACTCTTCATTCAACAATGTTGCTCAATATCCAAAAATCTTCAAATTCAATCAAGAAGCAATTTGTACAGTAGCTTCATATCATGTGGACTTTTCAACGTAGTGGAGTACGCCCTAAAGCATTCTGATTCATTTATACGCACTGCAGGTGCTAATACTCTCGTGTCAATGCTGGATCATGATCCCATCATGGTTCGCAACTACATCTTTTCCTCAGTGGATGAAACTAGTCGGCCGCTTACAGACACTTTAATTGAACTGTTACTCATTGAGGATGATTACGGAGTTCGTACCCAATTGGTCGACTCTATTAAAATTCTACTGGATCCAAACATTGCGGCATTAGCTACTGCAGCAGCTGCTTCATCATACGAACTTGTTAATCGATTAAATAATAACAGTAATGGTACAAATGGTACGAGTGAACTGAATGGAAAATTTCGCAATCAACCATCTCTATTGCACATAGACGCATTTATTCAGGCCTTCTACGATAGCTCGGCAAGAAAACTATTCAAACCATTGAAAGATTTAGAAAATCGAGATTCAATGGATAACTTGCGCGAAAATGAAGTATCGTTATTCACACATTTGATCGATATTTTATCATTTTTCCTTCGCAATCATTCATTCCGCAGCAAATATTTCATCGTTGCGGAACTTCTAGCATGTCGTGTTGTACGGCTTTTGGACTGTAATCACAAGCACCTTCAATTGACTGCGCTTAAATTCCTGCGGACTTGCGTTGGGTTAAATGATGAGTACTATAATAAACAAATTATAAGATATCGGTTATTAGACCCGGTATTGCGACTGTTATTTTCCACATTACCAAAGGAAAATTTACCTACCTCAGCTTGTCTGGAGTTATTTGAGTTTATCCGATCGGAAAATTTAAAGCCTTTAATTTGCTATATTGTGGAAAATCACCGAAGAGACCTTGAAGCTTTTGATTATGTTGATCCATTCCAGGGGTTAATTTTACGGTACATTCAGAGGAGTGAGGAAATGTTCAACTCCGATGAATCTAAAGTTGATAATGACAATGATAACGAAAGTAGTGACCATGATAATTATCGTGGTGGTAGCAATGCTAATAATCCTCCTTCAAGGTCATCGAATTCCAATAGAAACGTCATTAGTGGAGCTCATGAGGTCCAAGCTTTTAAAGAGTTTGATGCTTATGAAGAAGCATATTACAATGGATCTGATAATGACGATGCCGAATCTGCCAATACTGACGCAGATACTGAAGTAGACGGTGAAACCACCCCGCCAGCTGTTGCAAATACAGGCGAACAAGTGAAAAATATTATCTCTTCCAGAGTCAACACAGGATTCAATCACTCTCCGTCTTCGCCCCCACGCTTGTCAAGTGAATCACCTAATTCCACTAAATCTCATCCCAAACTTCTTACTGCTTACCCTCTTGTTAGTTATGACGATGATGATGATGATGACTCTCAACCGACGACACCTTCGACAATTGAACTTACTCCATCTTGTTTATCATCCTTTCATCCCGGTCTTGCACCATCACCTCCAGAACGATTATCTGAAAAGCGCCGACGAGTTGACGACGACGATGGTGAGTTAGGTAAACTCTTATTACATTCTAAACGGCGGAGTATTTCATTTGAATCAATATCTGAACCATCTACAACTTGTTGTTTATCTTTGGGAAGTCCGTTAATAACAACAGTTTCTTCCTCCAATTCATTATACTCAGGAAGCGAGTCCCTAAATGGTAAATCGGATACTTTGTTGAACGGGTCTCTTCCGGCACACGTTAAGCGTCCTCAGCAATCATCATCTTGTAAATCTCCTTGTGTGTCTAAAAGAATTTCCTTTTCTCTATCAATCGGAGCTTCCTCGTCCAATTCCTTAAATTCTGGTTTATTTCACGATACTCTGGGAAATGATGTATCCAGTGCTAATCATTAAGTATAAATATACTTGATCTGAATTTTTTTTTCCGATTCAACCATACTTACACTTACTTTGCGTGTTGTTTCAGCATTTTATGCTCTCTATACTTTGTGCATTTCCAACTTTTGCCTTTTTATGAACAATCCAGTACACCATATCACAACTTACATTACCATGTTATTTTCCATCGCTCTCTGGCTTTCGTCTTCACCTCTCTTCCGCCTGTCTCCCCATTGTCCCTGCACTGCCACATATGTGCTTAGTCACATTTTTGGATGAATAAGCGTGGCTTTCGTTGCAATGGCGGAATTTATATTTCGGGGAGATTTCACGCGGTAACTCTCCCACACTTTTTCATCAATTCTTCTTGAAATTCAAGTTTTGTTCCAGTTATTCTCCTTATTATTCTAATTTTTCACTCTCATAATGAGTGCTGAATATATGCAAACTTATATTCGTACTATACAATCTTACTCCCAACAACAAGACACTAATCGGTAAGCTCATTTTGCTCAACACCCCTTTTCATGTTCATGTACCGTCATTTACAAACTTGTACTGACATTTTTAAATTCCTATCCTTCAGTTTGCTCTCTGCTGCTGTGTCTCTTCTCATATCTCTTAATAACGAATTCAACGTGAAAACTTTAACCAATCAAATTCTTCTTGCCCCCGCTTTCTGGAACGACCCTCATATTTCCAATACTAGTTTATCCATTATCAGTGTGTTTCACACCACCACACGCGCTATAATTCTTCATCATGTTAATGGTGTATCATCTCCTTCTAATCTTTCAAATGTTAACAGAAATGTTGTCTCGTCGTTTCGTCAATCCTTCTTTCATGACCTTCAAAGTCTCGATTCTTCTCATGTTAAACTCTCAATTTATCCCAGTTTATTCGTAACTACCCGCTTGTCCCTGCAAAGTTGGATCCTGGCTGCTGTTAACGGCGCTAATGAACGTGTTCCTCCTCCACGCTACTTGCTCGTTTTAGCTGGCATAATCCTTGGATATCACGATTCCATATCCGAAGTTTCGGATATTCATCTCCTTCCTTTAGATTTCCTCCGTCAGATTCGCATTAAATTCGTTAAATCCATTAATACACTTCTTGCCTCTCTGTCTCCACCATCTCTTCCTAACCTCACTCTCTCTTATTACTTAATACCACTCATCCTCAATCTTGTTTACTCTAAACTTTCCCCCAAGGAACATGGAATCATCAATTTCTCCCTTCTTTTACCCCTTACCCTTCATTCACTTCTTTTTTCCCCTCTAGGCTTTCAATCCGCCTATGTCATCGGAACTATTCAACCTGATATCCTTCACCTACCCGATGATAAGCTTTCCTGGCCTGCAACTTCTCAATCGTGTCGTCAGATATCCCTATTACTCAAGCAACCTTTGATTACTTCAATAGGCTCGTACGTCCGATTGATTTCTGAATCTATTCGTCGGGCTTCCGATCCTAAGGTCATCTGTCACTTTATAATTCGTATCCTCGACTTCTCTCGTGCCCTGCTAACCCAATGGAGGTTAACCAAATTCTCAAACATTTCCTTCTCTGCCCACCAAGATTCTCTCTTTTTCGATTCCAGTTCCCTCACTGACTCCATTCCCGTCCTCAACAATCTTCTAAAGACCATCTTTTTCTCTCTAGTTTACACCCTATCTGCTTTCACTTCTCGCATATTGGTTGATTCAAAACTTTCAAGTAAACCCATTGCTCATACGCTTTCGTACAAGATTATGCTAATCTTACGAAACATCTTTTTCATAACTAATCGTCTCCAAACTGATACCTTCACATACTATCAGTTCGTTTACCAAACTTCTGTAGGCGTCTTATCTAGTATACCATCTCGTGTTGATTCTATTCTTCTTGAATTTGCTCCCTCACAGTCTTCTCCACTTATTGATGCCACAGGGCTTGAAAAGTGTTTTAATTTATTTTTTCTGAACGTCGTCGAACATTTTTCCTTATACATATCCGAAAAGTGCTACGAATCTACTGTTTTACCCATTCTTTTGAATATTTTTTCTACCGATTACACTAATCATTCGCCCGTTAACCTCGATGCAGCTCACTCAACCACTGTAGCAGTTTTGACCGCTGCCCGATCCAACTTTAATTCTACTAAATCTCGATCTGACTTCTTCAAAACTCTTATAATGAAATTTACCCCTATTTATCTCGATTCCCTTTTGCGCGAGTTTCCTTGCAACATTTCCCTTGACATGTTAACCTTTGCAACTAAAAATTTAGTTTACGCTTCTCTTATCGATTCAACTCTTAAACTTCCTACAGTTATTCTGGACGCATTGCGTGATCGAGCCGAAGGTGCTTCGTCAATTCCTCCGGATGTTTCTAGTGATTCATCTGAACCTGTTCTGCTCAATGACAATCCTAATTTTACCATTTCACCTAAAGCAGGTTATACTTTAGCATTGATTAGTTCACTACCAATTCTACCTAGTTCATTAGTAGATACTTGGGTTCAGAATACGATATCCATTATAGCTGGCATAACTTATCCCCCTGGTTCCTTTGAGGCATGCCGTGATGCACTTTGGAAAACTATGGTATGCTGTAGTGATGCTGAGTCTCCCGTAACTCTATCTCGTGTCAATTGGGCCACTCAGTTTCGAGCTCGGTTATGTTAAAAATATTTTCCAATCTTAATCAAATTGTGCCATGTCTTTCTAATTCTCATTTACCCAAGCTGTATTTCTTCATTACAAATTTTAACTATCCCCGGCTTCGCCCTTATCTTTTTCCATCCCTCTGCTGCACGTGAGTCTTAACTCTGGAACTTAGTTATCCCGAAGTTGTAAGCCAGTGACTAATAAATACACTCAGGCGTACGAAATCCAGCTCACGTGCGTTTGACAGTGTGCGTTGGGACGAGATGTTTTTTGGGTCAATACGCAGTTTTCATGAGGAATATTTCCTCAAGGTGAGTTAGGTTGACCAGAGTTTTTTCAAGTGTAGTTCTTCTAAAACTGATCTATCATCTACATTTATTCATGAAAATTGTCACTGATTTGTTTAATGCTTGTACACATTAAGAAGAATATTTGTCTATTAATTTGTATATTCAACTTGTGAATTTCCTTATTATCATTATACAACTGGCTAATGGTTGTGAATTAGTGTAGAAATTATTAATTGGCTTATAAAATTCAATTGTGTATCCATGTCATACCCGACAGTATGGTTAACCATAATTTAACAGGTTCAATTTGGAACTCCAAGAGAGGTGTTCAGCTTCCGAGAAGGTAGTATATTATCAATTGTTTCATGGCCTATCTGCCTTACATTAAAACTATATAGTTACAGTCATTGTTGCTGTAATTTATCTATTTCAATGCTCAATCATTACTACATAAATGTGTACTTATGTTTATATTCTTGTACAACATGGCTAATAGTAGCCCTACGTACATTTAGGTTAAAGTGTGGGGTATGTGAACGAAATAAGGCTACCGAAAATTTCAGTAATCGTCAACTTAGCCTGGCTCAGACTGCTCTTTTAAAGGCTGGAAAAACGAAGTCTGGAAATTTGGTTCATAAGAGTAACTTAACCTGCCGTGATTGCTCTGAACAACGCAACAGACTTGAATGGACCTGCGCAAATTGTGATAAATGCAAGGATATTGATGCATTTTCCAAATCTCAAAGATCCCATGGAGATCAAGCAGTATGGTGAATTTTTTAATCGCATTCACAATATATAATTCAATGTGCCCTGATGTTACGCTAATTTTGAACATTTACTTTATGACTATAGATTTGCCGGGACTGCATGGAATCCGTACAAAATCTTGAACCTCATACTCTTCGATATCCCGAAGCGGATGAAGATGATGATGAAATTGATAATGTTTCTGCTGCAGATCCCAGTTTATTAAACTTTAGCAACTCTGTTGCTGATTGCAGTATATTTACCGGAGGTTTTGCGTGCTCTGGGGAAGGTCTGAATGTTCACACCAGTACCCAAAATTCATCTTCTAGTGAAAGTAATTTGGCATCTGCTAATTTAGATGGAGCTGGCTTGGAAAACACTGGCATTAAAATTGAATCTGTAGATTCAATTGGGTTTGAAGATACCGGGTTAACGGTTACTGAATTCTTGGAGAATTTTACGAGTGTTTCTCCTACGGGGGTTGAAAGTAAAAGGACAGAATCAAGTAAATTATCAAAAGTGTGTAAGTTAGGTTTGAGTTATTTTTTATCGCATTTTACCCATGCAAATGTCGTTGATAACGGAACTTGGTTACAATGCAGCCCCAACCGAAGCTGCTCCAGTAAGTAAAATTGAACCCATTATTTCAAATGGGATAAGCTTAAATCGCGGGTGGGCAAAGGTTCGCGCTGCCCCGCGTGTTGTACAACAGCAATGGCCTCCCGGTTGTTCTAGTGATGATGAGACGGAGTCAGATACGGAAACGTGGAATCACCGTCAATTTTTTGAGAATATGAAGAATGTAAATGCTCTTAGCCTTGACGATGAAGACAATGAAGAGGATACGAATGATGCGAAATTAAGTTACTTCAAGACTCCCACTAAAACTCAAGCTTTTAGTCTTGATAGTAAAAAGTGTACATCAAAGTTGCCGGATGAATCACTCGGTACTACGGCCAAGTCTACGGAACTGTCAAATGCGAATTCTGAACCAACTCCTCAGAAACTTTATACGAATGAACCGGCCGATTCAGAAGATGGTTGGGATGAGTGAATCTAGTCTGCATTTGGAAAACCACACGAAGGACACATTCTTATCAGGCTTACGGGCAAGTTAAGTACTTCATATAAAACTTTGATGTTAATTAGAATTGGCATATGTGAAAAAGTGAATGGTAAGGCTAGCTGCAGGTTAAACATGGTATACAATGAGTTATTTTCTATTCCCTCTCTTAATTTTTTTCTTGATTATCCTGAGAAAACACATAACATTGTTGTATAGGGTGCAAGTAACTAGTTGAAAACATCAAAAAGGTTAACATTATGGCAGCAAGCGTTAAAGCGTATTATGTGTATATGAATCTAAGCAAGCATTCATGCAAGTTCGCAAACTGATGGACTTACTCCCACACACAATTACGCTCTTATATGTATATTTTTCAATATACTATTTTGTGCAATTATTTTAATTTATTCAACAAATTTTACAGCACAAACATTCCGTCCGTATAAAAATGTCGTTTGATACATCCGATTCTCGGAAATCTCCCTTAGATGGTGGGCGTAACGAAGAGAGTGCACAAATATCGGTTTTAACGGACGGTAAACCATTACCTGAATTAATCGTTTTTGATCTTGACTACACAATTTGGCCATATTGGATCGATGTTGATGTTCAACCTCCGGTATCACCTCCTACCGGAGATACTCATACTGGAAGCACCCACAATCAAAAGCGTAAAGGGTCCTCTAACGCTAATGAATCTCATATTGTTGATGCACGTAAACAAATCATTAGATTATTTCCCGATATGTGGTGTATATTACACGAGGTAAGTTTGTTGCTTTATATTTGAGTATATATATAGTTGAAAACCTAATTAAATTTCTTTGATACAAAGAAAATATTCATGAACTTACACTGATCACAATTCATCCACATAATAATTTTTAAAACTCCATACTACAAATACAATAGATACGATTATTGTCAAACATAAAACTAGCTATAGCATCTCGAACTCATACCCCGGATTTAGCACGAAAAATTCTGCGTTTGATGCGACCGACTAAATACTCTGGTGATACAGTTCCCAAATCTCTATTTGATTATTTCGATTACCAGGAAATATATCCCGGTACAAAACTACAACACTTTCGCAAATTACATCGCGATTCACACATACCTTATAACAAAATGCTATTTTTTGATGATGAACTGCGAAATCGCGAGGTTGAACAACTCGGTGTTACCATGCAATACATCGAATCTGGCATGTCCCTCCAAACCTTCTCCCAAGGCATCAACCTCTGGCGACTGCGCCACTGCAAATGACGTATCAAAACCTTCCTATCACATCGTCACGTGCTTTTGAAATGAGCCTTGGATAGTTTGTGTTGTATTTTAGGGATGAATTGCTGTAGTGAGAAGGGTACGGGATTGGGGCCAGGAGGAAATACTCGTGCACAACTTCTTTGTTTTCACTTCCTTGCCCACTTAATTCACTCCCTTTTCCCAGTAACCTTCCCTCTCCACTAGCATGTCTTTATTTGTTTACTGTTCTTAATCCCGATTACTAAGCAGCTGCACATCTCATACCGATTACTAATTCGGCACGTGACAATACAAAATAAGCCATTTTATTTATATTTGATGTAAGATTGTTTGTTCGTGATAAAATTTTACATTCTTTTTTACTCGCGGAATTGTAACGCGTTATCGAATTGTTATTTGTACTTGCTTTGGTGAAGAAGTATTTCACTTCTTTTGCTGTTAAATCTTTTATACTCTAGATACTTTATCTTGTCGTTCTTGTTACCATCTAACTAACCCTCTATTCAACGCTTGCATCTTCTCGTTTAATTTACACGACAATTGACTAATTTTTTACTAACAAACAATTTTGCCTGTCTGCAATCCGATATTGCTTTGGGAAATTGTGCAGGTGCAAGTTTGGGTGGGTATACTGTTTAATTCACTCAACTTTTCGGGCTAAACCTTCACCTAAATGTCGCCTTCGAACTCGAATTCAAAAGCGTCAAGTAAACCTTCTCGACCTGCGTTAGTCGAAGTTTCATCAAATACCCTTCAATCTACCCCCGCCAAACATGAACTGAATAAACAAAATTTAATTAGTGGTAATGACTATCCCGACGATGCCAATCTTATCCCTTCAAATTCGCCCCTGTCTAAACCACTCGATCATGTTGGTCATTTACCGGAAAATTCAATCAGTAAACATGATAGAAATTTGTCCCCAAATACCTCAGTCAGCGCCAACCTTTTAGCTTGTTCTATTCAATCCCGTCGTCATTCAAATGCCCTTTTGTCCAGTTTTGATTATGATCACAGTTTTGCTTTAGCCGGTTCAGCTCAAAAGTCCTCCTTAGGTTCTGTCTCTGCCGATATGCTCTATAGTGAAGATTGTGGTGGTCCAAGTGATTTTACCCAAAATTTGGAGTATTGGTTATGTAATGATTCTTCTGCTCTCTATGAATCCTACCTTGACGATGCCCACGCCAATCCTGACCTTACCAGTGCCGCTTTCTCCGAAACTCACCTCGCGACCCCGCCTTGTTTTTCCATACTAGCCAAACGCCTAGCTTCTGCTCCCCCCCTCACCGGCCAAATGCCTTTGACCCGCCAGCTTAGTCACTCTATTATGAACGGTTTACATGAATCAACATCTCACAGTGCTAATGAATCTTCGGACAGTGTCATCGACAATTCTGTCTATGATGATGATGGCGATGATGATACTGATCGTCAGATGGATCCCGATAATAATATTGATCATATTGACCAAAACTGTAATCCCGAATGTGTTGTTACCTCTCCAAATAACAGTATTGCAGCGTGCAATGATGCCGATGATTCAACGGGCCAACAACTTACTACACGTTCATTAGATTCGATGGCAGGCCAAAGCTCTCCCATTCTGCAGCCGCCAGATCATGCGACTAATGTATCATACTCGTCTGTAGCATCTTACCCCTATACCAACCCCGAACTCATTCCTCGTCCTCCGGCTCGCCTAGAAACTTATTCAGCCGTTACGTCTTCACCTCCAGCAGCGGAATCTCGGGCTGCTAATCATTGTTCAATGAGTTACGCTGCTATGGACAATTTGCAAACTAGTTGTGAGAAACATGATAATACATCTTCAATGTCCAGTCATTCAGTCGTTCACCTTGACCAAAACCTCGAATCATCTGGAACCATTCTTATTACGAGCAAACCACATGAAAAATTTTCAACTACGTTACTTGACCGGGAGAATCCTTGCGCTACGGACACCGTGAAAGTAGCAGAAACTTTGCAAGACTCATGTAAAGATGCTGAGGGTGATCATGATCAATTACCCGTCTTGAAATCATCGAATGATATCAACGATAACTTATACGATAAAGTAGTTGAACAAGAAATCAAAATTCGTCAACTAGAGCGATTAATAAAAACCACGTTTCTACACAACACATCCGTTAAAGATCCTTTACCTACGCTAACTAATGACCAATCAGTCACCTGTTGTGGTGAGGCCACTGTACATTGCTCCCCCAAACAACAGTGCCATTTGTGTCGGCATAATCATCATCTGTGTTGCTCAGAAGAAATTACAAGCGACACAAAATTTTCTTGTACGCATGCAAAATATCGTCAACGTATAACTCGTCAACCTATTCTCGAGTGCCAATCCGGATTTCACGACCAATTCCCCCATGAAAAATTCTCGGCCCCCTGTTTCGGTCATACAATCCCGTCACCTCATATTGATCCTTGTCCCAAAACTGCTCCAACTATAGGAGCCGTCAAGTGGCCCACACCTCTCACAACCAATCCATTCTTAAGTACTCCCCACTCCAAAGTTTTGAACATGTCCTCTTGTACATCAGAAAACTTCCGTTCGACTCTTGCAACTTCCTCGACTAATCCAGCGGGTAATGCCACAACATCCACCGCTGCTGCTGTTGCTACCTCCACCCTACAAACGTCCGCATTCTTAGAATCTCAGTCTACCTCGGTAACTGAGGCGTGTCAAGCATGCTTGCTACATAAATCTCACGTAGTAAAGTCCGAATTATCAGCAGTCGAAACATTGGTTAAGGTAGCAGAAGACTTCAAAACAATAATACAAACCTTTTCCCAAATCCATGATCAAAAACCCCTCCAGGAAGAGCAATCGAGTCCTCATGTTGAGCCTTATAAAGATTTGTCAAAAGAAATAAATTATCATCTTGAGGCTTTGCGACAGGACATTGCAACGCAAATGCACGCTATACGCTTGGCGATATTGAACCAGCTCGATCAATTACGTTCTGAATTCACCAAAAATACCGTCAGCGAGGACGTGTGTAATCCCTTAAGAGTTACCCGCGAAGAACAGCAGACCAGCACACCCACTGATATTGAATCAATTGAGCCATCTGCTCGTGAAGATATTCAAGATAATGAGCCAGGCCACATCCAAGATGAACTAGAACTAAATAGTGCTAGTCTGCCTGAGGTAGTGGTAAATGATACACCGATTGAAACAGATACCGCATTGGATACTGTACCAGATATATCTACCCCGATACATCAACCTGATGAGCAAGCTTCCGAAGCATCAAGTAGGGAGGTAACTGGCAACCCCGGGGTGGATATTGATAAAAAAGTGGAAGAATACCGGAAATTAAACTCATCATTAACGAAACGTGTAGCAGAGCTAACCATCGAGAATGCAAGGTTATCCCAACTGTTGAAAGAAGACAGGACCACTTTGGAAGCATTAAAGACGACAGCTGAACAGATGGACCATAAGGTTGCTGAGTTGATACGCACAAGAGATGCAGAATGGATGAAGAAGCTTAGAATTTTAATGAGAGATCGTGAATTGCGTGGAAAAGCCTTATTGTGTGAGTGGGCACGCAAAGACGGGATTGTTGTGCAAGAGACTCGAAAGTGAGGAGATGAGTTCGTGGATGTGTACTTTTCACACGTCAAAGGTCACTTGGTTGATAACATGCGATTGGTTTGGCACTACTGCTTGCATTGTATTCGTGATGAAAAAATTGAATGATTTATTAATTTTATTAGGCGCATAAATCATTTCCGCATGAGGGTGATTTGCGAATGCATTAATAATCTCCTATAACGGCATAAATGTCGTTATACATTAACGGGGGGATAAGTTAACTTTATTTCACTTGAAATTCTGGTGATAATTCAACTGAAATAGTTCACCAAACGAGTCCAAATTAACGAGTAATAGTAGCTTAAGCATGCGTAGGTAGGGAACGAATGAAAAGTGTATAAGTGGCCCGGTAAACAGACAAAAATTAGGTGGCCATTTATAATAACCCCTTGCGTGCTAGTTCAACTTTTTTGAGTGTTTCACCCACGACTGAGCCGCCCTTGCTCGCGCATACTACAGCGTGTGCTAGTTCGGAGCCAACACTGGATGCAGTAGCGTCAAAAACGGTTCTGTCTTCCAGGTGTGGGAATTGACAAGGGCATTCTTCAGGTGAATTTACGCATTCCAAAGTATCTGGGCACACGTAGGCGTTACATTTTACTATTTGGTCGAAAAAGGGTTAGAGAATATGACTATATTTGGATGAAAAAACAATAAATTCAGGATAAAAATGTCAAAAGTCAGAAAAATTTTACCCCTAGAGTAAACATCTTGATACCAGCTGCTTTGGGGCATGTTATTAGATGAACTTGATTTTGATTTGTCCTGAGAGGATTTTGAATTGGGACCGGAGTGGGTATTACGAAAGAATTGTTCGAAAAATTCAAACTGCCCCAGCACGAACGTGGGCAATACTGCGGTGTAAAGTAAGGTTAAAAGAATTGTGAATTGAAATGAAATAATCATTTTTTAAACTTCAGACGAGATGTTTAACGTGATAATGTGTAAAATTAGTCCTAAATCACCTTTTTCAGTAGGGAATAAATTGAGTCAAGTTTACCGCGTTAAAAATGGAGCAAGAGTCACGTAAATCTTGACTTTATATTTCGCGCCTCACTTCACTTCTGGGTCGAACTTATCGGCACTTACGTGGCCAAACGTCGGTCACCTGACCGCAAAGTTTGTAGATCACGTGAGACTGGGTAAATTTGATATTGGGGAAGAAAGTTAAAATGGGAATTATGATTAAGACTTAAGAACTATAAGTATTTGGATTTAAAAGGAGGATGCAAATTAAATTCAAAGTTTAGTAATGTTTTATTCAATTTGCCTAAATATTATTTTATTGTCTGTTTTACACCAACTTATCACCATCCCAATAATAACAATCAGAGACCATAATAACACGTTCTAAAGTAAGCAGCTCAAAGTAGGCGCACGTGATTCGTCCGATGAGTAATTGGGTGGGGCGTGTGCGGATTAGATAAGCTCAAATGACGTATGGCGAAAGAAAATCCGATGAACCAAAGAGCGATTCGGCAGTCCAAGCGTGATTTGTTTCGATGAAGTCTGTTGGGGTGTGAGGTTTCTGTACGATTGAAAAAGTTTAAGAAATGATTTACGAAAAGTAAAGCTAGATATCCAGAGATGATTAAATATATAATCTAGAATTTTTTTATAATAATGAGATTTTCAACCACGTGTTATTATCAAAAGTTTCTTCGCAGAGAGAATGTTCAGACATGTTGACCCAATTTGATCACAAGCAGACAGATAACCCTTTTTAACTGCTTACGCAATTATACGAACGAGTATTAAAAGGTTCATAAAGGCAGACAGGTAGAATTGTGTGTTTAAACTTAACGAATATTTCGCGCTACGAATATCCCGGGAAAAAGTATATCGGAAGAACAGGTTAAGCATTAGGGAAACGGTAATTCATTCAACACTTGTGTGCATATACATCTGGCAAGTTATTATTACGGTTATAAAACTTTGTGTTTGCAGATTACTTTTTGTACGCGTGGTTTGTTTGAATACCGGGGATAAAATGGCTTCAGTAATCGTTTTTTTAGATTTAAAGGGAAAGGTAAGCCTTGTTACTTCTACATATTCTGCGCAAGTACACACATTGTGAATGTTCAGTTGCCAAACGGTTAACGAAAAGCGTCTACTCGGGAGGGGAGTCGGTGCGCGCGCGCTCTTGAGTGTTTGCACAGCCAATATTGGCGCGAAACTATCGAGGTGATATACCCATGTCAGCTGTGGAAAAATTTCCTCAACTGTTAAGTGAAGCTGAAGAAGAAAACTCAGCCGTGGCTCCGTGCATATCACAGGATGGAATTAATTACTTATACATTCGTCACAGCAACTTAATCTTGTTGGCTTTAACAAAGCGTAATTCAAACGCTACGGAAATACTCATGTTCATGCAAAAGGTTGTCGAAGTATTCACGGAGTACTTTAAACTGCTGGAAGAAGAGAGTATACGCGATAATTTTGTCATAGTTTACGAATTACTCGACGAAATGATGGACTTTGGTCATCCGCAAATCACAGAAAGTAAAATTCTCCTGGAATATATAACTCAAGAATCACATAAACTAGAATTACAAGCTCGTCCTCCTATAGCTGTAACAAACGCCGTGAGCTGGCGTAGTGAAGGTCTGCGATATCGAAAAAACGAGGTATTTTTAGACGTAATCGAGTCACTCAACCTGCTAGTATCCGCGAACGGTAATGTTTTACGGTCGGAGATTTTAGGATCGATTAAAATGAAATGCTATCTATCCGGGATGCCCGAATTAAGACTTGGCTTGAATGACAAAGTTGTTTTTGAGAGTATGCGACGAACCACACGTGGTAAAGCTGTCGAAATGGAAGATGTGAAGTTTCACCAGTGTGTTCGCTTATCACGATTTGAAAATGATCGAACCATTAGCTTTATACCGCCCGACGGTGAGTTTGAGTTAATGAGTTACCGTTTAAATACTCAGGTCAAGCCCTTAATTTGGGTAGAGTGTATGGTGGAAAGTCATTCAGGTAGCCGCATGGAATATATGGTAAAGGCCAAAGCTCAGTTTAAACGACGAAGTACTGCAAATAACGTTTGTATATCTGTTCCCGTGCCGGATGATGCATATTCACCTCGGTTCCGTACGAATATTGGAACTGTGCATTATGCACCAGAAACGTCCTCTATAGTGTGGAAGATCAAACATTTTGGTGGTGGTAAAGAGTATCTTATGCGAGCTGAACTAGGTCTTCCCTCTGTCCGTGCTGAGGATTCGGATAAATTTACCGGTAGTGTTATTTCCGGATCTGGAAAAGGGCGTCGTCCCATCAACGTAAAATTTGAAATTCCCTATTTTACTACAAGTGGTATACAAGTTCGTTATTTAAAGATAAATGAGCCCAAGGTAAGTTGGTGAGTCATGTGTGTGCACACGCTGTTCTATTTAACGTGAAATTTGTTATTTAGCTTCAGTATCCTTCTTTACCCTGGGTCCGGTATATCACACAGTCTGGTGATATTGCAGTGAGGCTTCCCGATGTTCAATCTTAAGGTGTGAAATTTACGAAGGTGATGGTGGCGAAAGTAGTAGCGGTGGCGAAGGTATTTACCCGTGTAAGAATTCTCGATACCTGGCATGATAAACTGGCGAAATTAACAGGTTTGTCAAAGAGCATTGGTAAATTGCAAACGCTTATACAGTGTACGGTACAGCATAGGAAACACTGAGGAAAGGTGATGAGTTTTTATGATGGTTCATGCTCAGCAAACCAGATAACGGGTCTCAAGACGCGGGCGGTGGCGTGTGAATCCAATCGTTTACGCAAAATTCCGGATTCATTGTATGATGTGTAAAATCAACGATAGCGTAGGGGTGGCACGTTAAGAGTGTTGGGCTTGGACCCTATTCGATACGAGATTTAGTTACAGTGGCGGCGGCAGCGGTGTCGGAGAATGGTAGACTTGCGTGTAAATTTATGCTTGGAAGTCAGACACTCACAAGCAAGAAAATCATATCGTTATTTTAACGTTAATGTTAACAAGTCTAAGATTCTAATAGCTATTGTGCAGCCTACTGGCACGTCGGGATTAAGTTGGGTGATACGGATTACTTGGTGCGAGGATCCGGCTGCCGGGAGCCCGTGATATGATTATCCGGATGTCCGATGCAATAATGAGCATTATGTATACATGATTCTAGCGATTAGGGCTTTACTGCTGGTTAATGTATTATTTTGGACGAGAGCAATCATGACAAGATGTTCATACACTTGACAAAATCATGGTTTAATTGATTCCGAAATCTTTGGACAATTCCACCAACCGAGGTTGTATGACGGAAAATCTAATCTTACCATTACTGCTACGGCCCCGACGACAATCTCTCTCTGAAGTTGCACATTACTACATCTTTACGCTTACTGAGTCAATCATGGATATATGCATTCCTCTTTGGATACCCCAAGAAAATCAATGCTTTTCATGACAACTTTACTACCGGTCAGTTTTTTTTCTGAGTCGTTTAATATACCTTGCACCTAACCAAGCTCTAATCTGTCCATTCAATGTGAATTAGGGTACACATATAACCCTTTAACTCTTTACCAGTTCACGATAATCCTCCAAATCCTTGCCAAGTGATCACATACAAAAGGGCACGTGCCTGCACAATAACGAACACGGGTAAAGGAAATAGAATACGAGCTGGAAAAAGGCTAGAGCCACCTTGAATGGGCAAGGACACCCGACTGTGAAGTGTGTGGTGACGGTTTAGGGCTGAATTACGGGCATTACTTGTTTCAGTAATACCCCCAATACACTTCTGCTCTGCACTTTCCACGTTTGTACAAGCTTGTGGTTTTGCCTTTGGAGGGTCGCTGTGTTTCGGTGTTTAGCTAGTGAGCAGTGAATTAGTTGGTGGAGAGAGATGGTTGCTAATTTTTATTAGGCATCCTTAACACTACGCTGAATTGGCTTAGTTACCATCTACAGACTTATTCTTGTGCTTACTATTAGGTGCCTAACATTTTGTCCGCATAAATGTTTTTGATGTGTACTTGTATGCGTGTATGTATACATAAATTAACCCCGCAGAATCTCGCATGGGAAACTTAGTGCACCTCGTGTGTATATCTCGTATTCCTAGCTTTCGACTGCAGGAAACAAAGCTTCCTTCGTGTATAATGGTAAGTTATTTTCACGTATGTGTTTAATAGTCTCATGCTTGATGATACTTGCATGAGTCTTTACCCTTGTTAATTTGAATGGCTAATACATAAACGCTTGCTAGCCCGTTGATGTTTTCTGTTCACGCTAGTTTTACCTTCACAATTTTTCGTTTGAAGAACCTGCTTTTACTCGTTTAAAGGCTAAAACGTTCTATCCAGCTCACAATAAACTTGTTAACCTTACAATTCTTTATACCGTAGTGTTTTTTAACATGTGTGTAAGCATGTGCATGCTCCCTCTCAATTGACGTCTTAATGCGCTTTAGCAGATTCATAATATTCGGTGTATATTGAAGCAGTGAATTGAGCTCCAATAAAACATGCGAAAACTGCGTATGCTGAACCAGGTATCCCAAGCTTTTACACCCATTTAATCAATTGCAGTTCAGTAATGTCTTTACTTTACAAAGGCAGGGGGAATTTCATGACCAAGCGATCTGAATGGTTTACATTACCTTTCTTGCATTAGGTAAACGCTGTCTTTCATACTGGCCAATCTTTGGGTTGCATATTTAACCCGTTTTTTCAGTGTGTTATTGCATATACAGGCCGAAAATGTACGTCAGTTCAATCAGTACTGATAATAGGCAAGCCTGTGCAAAACTCGCTCAGTGTAAAAGTTGAAGCGTGAACCAGTCACCATCCGGTCTAATTGAAGAAGTACTCAAGCCGATGCCGGTAGAAAAAAACATTGTCTGTCACATTAATCTCGCAAACGTAACCGTGCAATGGACTTACCAGTGACCCTCAGACACTGATTACACAGCCCCCTTCGTCGATTTCTCGCCGTGGTTGCCGTCACAGTCGAGTTAAAGTTGGCCTGTGCGTACGCACACGAACATATATGCACGAATACTCTATGGGATTACTTGGAAGCGTCAGTGTGTAGACTTCCAATGCTGGGGAAGCGTGGACTTATATCATTTGTCGTTGTCGAAACGTAGTCATTAAGCCCGCATGTCTTTCACCCTTTAATCTCACCATACTGGACAAATTCGGATTTCGCCTTTTTTGCTCTCACACCGTAACTGTATCGTCCATGTAGCCCCGCATGCGTGATAACAAGCAATTTGTGTCATGTACTCGGTATTACGTTGTCCTTAATCAGGTCTACTTTGAATGCACACACGTACTCACTTGCATGTCTCTTCGATAATTCCGTTGTGCTCATCCTCGCTTCCATGTCAAGTTTGTTTTTAATCGCGGAATATATACTACCTCCTAGTATTTAAAACATTTTCATCCTTATCGAACGACAGTATGTTCAATGTTCATCGAATCAATTCATCTTGCTTGAGATTTTCATTTTCATTATACATTTACCATGCGTTGATGATCAGCAGCATATACATGCATCACATTTGAAGTGTGTTAAATCGCCCTTTTCAATCTGTTCACAGCCTACAGATTTCTCAAATTGCTCACAGTTTAAACCTAGGCTACGGTGTGCGTGCGTACGCTATTTTTGCCTGTGATATCGTTGGCTTAAGTTTAATGTGCAGTCCTTTGTGTGGAAGCAAAGGAACGAATTCTCGATATTTTATTTATTATTTTTTTTGCTATCCTTGTCGCAAGCATTAATTGCATAGTAGAGCGCTGCGCGTGTGCGCGCTCCTCGACACATTTCCTCATTGATATTCTTATCTACTACTTACTCAATCTTAAATCGTGGGATCGGGTAGCAAATCTTTAATTGAAAGTTACTCAAGTCACCATTTACATACGCTTGTGCAAATGCATCACCATTCGTTATAACTATAAACGTTACGCTACCGAACTCATTGTACTAGCTTGTACACTTTAAGCGTACCTGCGCGCATACACACTAAATAACGAGCTGTTAACATTAATTATCGGACCGTCGGGCCGTCCGCACAGACTTACGTAGAATGCGCTCATTATACACTCACTCAAGCAAGCATTCGGAAAAGTTACGACACAAAAGTTCACCTGTTGATAAGGCTCACGAACAGCATTGGACGGTAGACGTGGAAAAAGGGACTCGTCAATCATGCCATTTAACAAAGATAACTTCGCCTTCCATATACCGGATCGGATCACCTACGCTAGAAGACCAAAAGACCCTGAAACCAACGGATCAAAATCAAGGTCAACATCAAAGTCAACGAGCCTATGAATCAACTTCCCATTCCCGTTCCCGTTACTGTTTTCGCTTGGACTTAAGTCGAATCAAGTCATATTTTATGCGAGCATATATTTGGTGCTTTTGTTTTGTCGTGATTGCTAACATTTTAGCAGCAGTTATTGTCACAACTCGAGTCTCGGTTACTAGCCGAACGCAGGCGGCAGGTAACGAGAAAGCTTCAACTTTACTTCCCAGATCATTGGCCAAGTATGAGTCGCAACGTCGACTCGCTTCTTTAGCTGGGTCTGTTAACTTAACGGTAGCTGTGTTAATGCGTGATAGGTGGGTGATCAATGCTATATTCTGGTTGGCGACCCGCATTCCTCTCACGACGTCGATTCGGGTGCGTAGAATTGTCGCACACGTTTACGCTTACGGTGGCGTTCATAGTGGATGCGCAACGTTTGCCGGCGTATGGTGGACGTGGAGCTGGATTGTTCGGTTAAAAGGGATATTTGAGTTAACATTCATCCGCAATTACACACAAGTTAAAAGCATTAATGAACATGACTACAATGGCTTTGTTCACTACTCATTACGAAAGAATTACCATCAAGTTACCGGGACCTTGACCTCATTACACGCTATTTCACTGGCTCTTATAATAGGGATATGTATTACTGCTGTACCGCAGTTTCGCGCGCGATATCATAATACATTCGAGCGAGTTCACCGATTTGGAGGATGGATTTTACTGCTATTAGCGTGGGCCATGCTTGTGTTGGAGAGTGCAGTGATCACCCGATGGCGTGAAACTGATAAATTCAGCGACCCTTATAACACGGATACATTAAGACCAACAAGATTGAGTGACAAATTGCGGGAAATTAATGTTTTGCGCAATGAACCACAGCACAACGGTACGGCAGCGCAAGTGATGAAGAATTTAATATTGGAACCGGAATTTTGGTGTTTGTTGGTAACCACGGTCAGTGTACTACACCCGTGGTTTCACACGCGAAAGTGGATAGTACAACGAATGGAAATCCTAGGTGAACGATACGACACACCTTTGCCGCTGCCGCCGTCACCGCCACTGGCAGCGGCAACGGCAACGGCAACGGCTGCACCAACAACGGAACAAAATGGAGTTGCATGGACGAGAAAATTTCGTGAACCTCATGCCATTCGCTTACACTTTAGCGGCAACGTTGAAGCATGTACAAGTGTACGACTAGCCTTGAATCCCCTGGTGGAATGTCATGCATTTGCGACTATACCGTGTACTAAATTGGATACCATACGGGGAGAGGAGACATTGAGCATGAGGCCTGATGAGAAAAAATATTGTCGAAATTTACATAAAATGGATCAGTTTAGTGTAATAGTGTCTTCGGCGGGTGATTGGACCCGTCAAATAGTGAGGAATCCGCCGCGAAGCCTTTGGATGCGCGGTAAGCCAATAAGCGGAGTACTGCGTTTAGCCGTGATGTTTAAACCCGTAGTCTTGCTGACAACGGGGAGTGGAATCGGACCGTGTTTGGGTTTGTTTAATACTAAAGAATGGCGAGATCGAAGTACGAATTATAAATCCTCGACATTACCCGGTGTGACATCCTCTCCATTTTGTCGTATAGTATGGGCCGCTAGACATCCTAAACGAACCTTTGGTGATACCGTTTTACAAGTGATTAATCGTGTTGATCCACAAGCCGTAATTATTGATACTGCTTATGATGAATTCTATGAAAACTATCCCATATCTGCTAAACATACTCTTCAATATCATAACCAACAAAAATGCTCATCAAACATGATAAAACTCCCGACCGATAAACAACCTCGTGTTAATCTTGCTATGATAGCCTATGATATAGCGAAAGAAGTGAAAGCAGAAGCTATTTTCTGTATATCAAATCGCTCACTAACGAACAGTGTATTAAATCAGCTCCGCCATACAAACATGAACTTTTATTCGCCGATTTGGGATTCCTAAAATCACGTGCAAGTTTGAGGTAGGATCTGCGGCAAGTTTGAGAGGGGGAGGAATATACGGGACGAGATGAAAACGGTTTTGAGGGATGAATGAATTGCCTCATCTCAAAAACTCCCCACTGAAACAAGGATACGACTTCATGAAGAGTTAAGACGACATTGTCCAATCGCGGATCCATTCCCCAAGCTTCAACAAACCAACCGGCTCATCTGCCCGCCCACATCAAGTTTCGAGTGCCGCGCACAAGGGGCATGTGGCTTGAGCTGCTGGGCGCCGGTGGCTCAACGCCGGGCAGTGTGGCGGTGAGGGGGGAGCGGGAGAATTTGGTTCCGGATTCCTTTTAAACGGCGTTACGCCCGCACGCACACACGCACAATTGCTCGCGTTCAAACTCTTGCATCGGACCATTCGTGCGTACACTTTGTTAAATACAAATCATTTTCGCCTTTAATTGCACAAGGAAGTACAGTACACTTGTGTCTACTCATCTGGGCTGCAGAAGGTTAAATTAAATGGATAATTTGTTTAACGCCAAACGCGGATTTCTGCGTACATGTCGGGTTAACGTGTCAATATATATTATCCTGTCAGTCCAGCTGTCAGATGCTTTTATTGCTTAAACTTAACTCGACATTTCTCATCTGACTCTTTAATTACGGATCTTTCGAGCATTATATATATCTACTTTGCTAGACGTTTATGCCAGAGATTATTACCTTTGCTCGTGCCCGTGCCCCTTCCCACACCCACGTCCTTGTTTGTACTTCCGTACACTTGTATGATTGCGAGTAGGGATTGCTTACTTTCTCCTGTTACTATTACGGTTTTATAGTCTTCAGAATGTCTTCATTTAACTGCTTGTCTACTTCATCTTCATCATCACCTTCATCGGTATCCACGTCTACTCCATCATCTGGTTCCCTTCACTTGCACAATCCTCATCCTTACTTGGAACCTTCACAATTTGATCATATCCAAACCTGGACTTTATCGTTACCCTCCCGTTTACCTCCCAATTCTACACCTTACATACACCCTAGCCGTTGTGAATCCTCTTCTCATAGCTTCCCTCCCGATTGTCATGCTCCCGTTAATCTTGTCACCATCCCTCCAATTTCCTCTGCTGAACATCCCTCCCCCCACTACCAAATCGACACCCAAGCTTCAAATCAACGCTGTGCTGATCCAAATGTTGTGCGTGAATACCTGGCTATGAAGTTGGCCATCATGAAAAGGAATCCCACTCAATAACTCACCTTCTATGCATGAACCTTTTCTCCGTCGATTCAATTGAGCTATACATTTACGTACACACTCACACACCTACACATCCTCGCACACACACACATATATATATACTTTTATAAACACCTTTCCCTTACTTTCTACGAATGGTTATTCATTCGCTGGCTTAGCAGTCCACCTTCTAAACTGTACCCTCCTACCTGGCGTACACTATACTCGCTTCATTTTATACGAAATTTCTATAGGAAACACCCGTTTGGCTACGACATTTTCATCATCGCGTGCACCCGCACGCGCAATTCGTTACCGACAGAGCACTTTGCAAACGTCATGCATGTGACTTGGCTAATTGTGCAGCGGATCCGTGAGCTAGAGCCCAAACTTGCCCGGCCGTTACCTCCTTTCACCCTGGCTTGTTAAGTGAAACCTGCGTTACTCGGAGGGAGATCCCCTTCCGTTTCATTAGTCAGGTCTTTGTTCAGGCATCGCAACATCACCTGCACTATTGATTTGACATTTTCCAATCGTTCTTAAGGTAATTCAACAAATGATTACAAGCACGCAGGATACTTTCAAGTTACTGCGCGTAATTTGTCAATCTTTAAATTTGTCGGCTTTCACAATAATACAAATCAGCGCGTTTAACAAGCCAATCCGCCTGCGCAATTTAACGGCCTGACAAGCTTTGAATAACCAACACCCCGCCATAATTTCCTCGACCAATGCCGTGTCTTCTGCAATGTATATTTAACAACTTGTTGTGCACTTCCGTTTATGCGCGCCCTTGAATCAATATTCATTGTATAACAACGCGATCCCCGGAACAAAAGCCGCATCTAAACTCAAATACTTTTGATCCACTATATGATAATCACACCCGTTTCTTTAATCGTGCTGTTCAGTCTGGCCCACATTGTACAATGTCGCCGCGCCACTGCTCCTATTGTATCGTACAATCAAATGCCCAAACGTTGCAGAATTCTTTCTCTGATAACTTGATTTGCCAAATACGCGCCTCTCTCCAGTGCAAGCCCGCCCATGATAGCGTAAACGCTTAAAGCATACACCGCATCGCTTCCTGATGCCTTAAGATCTAATGGCTAAAGGTATTGGTTAGCATACATTAGCATTAGCGTCCCCACCAAACACAAAGGTGCCAGCCGCCTGCGTTTAACTCACATTTCTTGGAATCCATCTAATTACTCGGGGTAAATCGTACATTTGGGCCAAGCTAGCGAGGTTATCAGGACTCAGTAATGAACTGCGCTGAGACGACGCAAGATTACAGAGTCCATCAATATCTGCATGTTGGTATACATTACGCCCAAATGAATCGGTATATGACAAGCCATCTGATGGCATCGCAAGGTATGCTAATGTAGCTTGAAGTTGAACCATTTGCTTTCCTGTAAACCGATGATTAACAAAGTGCACACATAACAAAATATAAAACTTGATAATGCTAAATACAGTAATTGATAAATTACACCAACCTAGATAGGCCAATCTATCGTTAAATCCTTGTTTTCCTTGGTCAAAGCTCTTGTGGGTAACGCAGAGCCACATAGTACTTTCTGACAAAATCGGCCAGGTAGTTGGCAATGTTGATTGGGTTGTATCGGACGTAGACACCAACGGTCCAATGAACCCAGCTAGTACGCGTTGCAAAAGTGGTAAACCATCGTTAACGATAAAATACTTGACATTGTCAACTGGGTTAGTGACAGTAGTTCCAGTTGAATTGGTGTCCGACAAAAGATCACCCACTAATGAAGAGTAGGTAATTTTAACGCCATGCTGGGGTTTTGATCGCACACGATGCCGCATTCGAAGCACTTTTTGTTCTACACGAACATCATGAACTGTTTTAATCGGTTGGGTACCAGTGTGCAGAGTAGTTGAGTAAAACTTCTGCTCCAAATTACGTTTGAAAATACCTCGTCCAACGGTCATTTTCCTTTGGGATTTTAACAATGCACCAACAAAATGTTCATGATAGGATATCATACAGTTAAATCGACCTGCCAACCGAACTCTCACCGCAGAAGTTGCCAACATGCTTATTTTAACACTACTTTATCGAACCATGAGCTTAATACATATATTCAATATTTAAAATATCACGTTTAACATCCATTGTCAAACTAACGTTAAAGCGTAACAACGGGGAAAAAATAAAAATCTTTCAATTGACTCAATGTCGCGTCGCGATGTCACAGAAAATTATCGCGAAATTTTTAGCTCGCCAAGCCGCTTCGGGAAGGTGTTACAAAATTCCGGAACTGAGACTTCACGTGATCCAAAAGGACAAACAAAACTGCGCGTCGGGGGAGAATTGACCAAGGTTGATCATGATTTTCACGATCGATGGCTAGTTTCGACGATAAAGAAGAGCGGAGTTCCATCTTGAGGGATTATATTGGTCCGGTGCTACCATTAAGTGCGAATTTTCGGCTGTATCATTTATCGACCAAGCCAAAATTGTGTACACCCTTGTTTGGAGAACAGTTAGATGATGAAGGGAAATTGGAAGACGAGACAACTTTTCGAGAGCTTCATTTCTTAGGTGTTACCCTAACGGAGGATAAATTAGCAAGCGAAATTTTTGTATTTGGCTTGGAAGTTTACATTTACTTTACACGGAATCTAACGACGATCTTTATAGCAAAAGCGGATTCAACGGGCTATTTGAACTTACTGGATACAGCAAGTCGAAAATCCAGAGGTTTGAATCCAAGTACTGCCGGGTGGAATCTATCTGTGATTCAAGCCATTACTCACAATTTTTGTTTATACGTGAAAGATCGTGTCGAAAAGTCGGGCTGCGCAATTGGTGTACACACTCATCCGTGCGATACTACACAAAAGTTAGATTTGCCACATCATGATCCTCCCCTTACACCTCGAAAGCCATTAATGATTGCTTTATTCGCACGAGCTCAAGATCAGTATATATTTCCTGGTAGCGTGGATAATCCGTTGAAGCATGTCACAAGTGATCGAAAGTTAATTAACTGGTGGGTTCAGACTTTGAGCCCATTTATCACAGATAACGATAAGTATACTCAAGCTTATTTACTCGTCCCTGGAGAAGACAGTATAAGCAACTTTATTTCGTTGCCATCGCGAAATCATGACAGTCGTTCCCAATCATATAAAAATTCGTCAAATCTTGACAAGTGTATAGCTGGGAAATGGGTAATGGGTCATCCGTTACGTCGTTTATTTCCCAGAAATCTCAACCTTCCAATTCGCTGCATGATTCCACTTTTTCCGGATGATCCCAAGGATCGATTTGTCGATGAGCTTGATGAAAGTTTAACCGAAGCTCACAAAGGATCTTGGCCATCTATAAATTCACTCGACCAATTTTGGCAAGTGATGGAATTTCGTCAGGAGTGCTCATCCGGCCGACAAGTAGGCTTTCTTTGGTTAGTTTTTGGTGATAATGAAAACAATGAACAATACTGGAAGTTTGCACGGGGCAAGGCTACGCAGTCCGCAACTTTTGATCCGGTAGATAATCCTAAAAACATGCAAGAGAACTTTCTGGCATACTATGCATGGCCAACACAATATTGTGGAGAGTTAATACTAACAGACGAACAGTATAGTAAGGCAATTGAGATTATGGAGCAGCAGGATTTCTCAGAGTTAGAGGTAGCACGAACGTCTACAAAAGCGTGGATTAACAAAGTTAATGAATTAGCCGTAGCAAATATCGAATGCGACGCTTCAAAGCAAGCTAAAAGTTGCCATTGGGGTGTAGAGATCAAAGGTCAGGCAACACGATCGGCGGACGCTAGTGCGGGTGCGGCGACAACAAGTGTTGTAAACTTTCCAATTTGCAAGCCCAACGTTCAGCACGTTAATTTTTTAACGTCAAACCTTATACGACGAAAGCGTAAGGTTGAGTCTAACGAAATTGATGATGCGGTGCTCAACCGGAAGGTATGAAGCGAGTGCACATAGTTCTCACGGATTAAGGGGGTACGTGAGCAAAAAAGTGCAAACGTAAACAAGATGAATGAATTTTGGATTGGCGGGTAGCAAAGCAATGCGTTTATTCAGTCGTATAAAGGCAAATTCCACAAGTTTAGCAAGTTTTAGGCGAGTGTCAGTTTTCTCGCCATGCTATAAAGTGAAACGATGGACGAATGGGCGTGTTGGCACGAGCTTACGTGCAAATGAGTTCTGTGCAAGAATAACGATGTGGAAAACGTGCGTAGGCAAAAGGAACCGGATAGGTAAAAGGTAGTATACCAACGAGAGAATCAAGGTCAGAGCTTAAAGCTGCGTACCGAATAAATTGCGATGATAGGCAAAATCGGACTCGATCGAACGTGATGCCGACCGATTATAATAGTCTGACGCAGGAGTTATAAAGTTATGCTCAGTATTGGGAGAAGATTGGTTCTGATGACCGGACATCGGGTGGGACTGGAATTGAGTATCAATAGAGTGAGATACAGGGTCCAGGCCGGAGTGATGGTGGTGATGGTGATGGTGATATTTCAAAGTATCCGAAGGAATTTTTATCGGTATTGAGTTGGAGTAAGGTGTAAGAGGTGAAGGCTGTACAAGGGTGTAATTTGAAGGATTAGCTCGGGCTTGAAGACCCATACGATGGCGCAAATTACGGATATCTTGTGTTATAATTCCAGGACTGGAACCTCCTGCTTCACAGATTAAGCTAGTCATTATAGTCCTGACTGGAATACCTCTACCAAGCTGAGCGCGAACAGCGTCGGCTTTCTTCGATAGGGCCAGTCGTCGAAGACTAGGATGCGTGAGAATAGGACTAGGTGCATGATTATGCTCCGAATTGCGAACGCGAACCATCCACACTTGGGATAACTTGGAGAAAACGAGTACAAGGGAAAAGGGGCACCCCGTCTTGCGGGTCATGCGCTGACGCTGACGCTTCTGATCATCTACTTTGTTAGTATACGTGCCACCACGATCACAGCGCAGGAAGATTTTCAAGGGAATGCCATTCTTGCGAACACTACGCTGCTTAACGAGAGCGTAGCCGTGTTGGGCTGTGAAACTGCTAATGGTAACGAGAGCTTCTTCAGCGCTGGCGTATTCCATTCCTGGTGGAACAGGAATATGATATATTCCTGAGGAGTAATCGATGGAGCTGGCCTGTGCGTAATGATTAGCAGGTGGAGGTGACGAAGAAGGGGTTGGATGGTTGGAGTAGTGGGTATGAGAAGAGAGATGATTTGGTGATGGCCAATTCGTCATCAAAGGGGAGAGGGTGCACAGTGAATGATTTGCAATAGAGGGTAATGAATGATGATGGTGAGGATGGGGAGTAGTGGGTGAAGATGGAGAGGCCATGAGTGATGACATGTCAGAAGCTGAGGATGAGATGAATTCTGTCGTTAGTGGAAGTTTCTCCTCAGGCGCAGATGGTGGTGGAGCTCCGGTAGCTGCGGCAGCTGTGCTAGTATTGGAAGAATAATCGGACACACCAACAAGTGCCGCGAGAGAACTTGGCAAGCTAGATGAAGCTGACAACGTCATCGTAAATGAGCATTGAGTTGAGGTGGAAAAGCACGAGCAAACAAAGTTAATGAAGAACCAGATTTTGCAGCCAAGCGGACGCAGGCCTACAATCACTCACGAACGCACGCACGCACGCTTGTATATATATTTATATGTATATGTATATATATATACACGGAACGATTCACTCTCTCACATGCATTCATATACACACCCCTTCACGCACACATGCACTCTCACTTGCACTCACACTCACGCATGCGCACACGCAAGTGCACACTCACACTCACACACTTATACGTACGGAGGAAGGTAAAAGAAAGATAGCGAGAGTTAACGCGTGTTTAGATACGAATATATATGTGCTGGCAAATATGAATATTTTGACGGGTTTATAAAGGTAGGGAGGTTAACCATACATTTGACTACTCAGCTATGGTTAATGGGATAATCGGAAAAGATGCAGACACACGGGTGGGTATATGTGATGATTTATGGCGAGCGATGAAGGTGAATGAGAGTAACGGATAGAAAAGAGTAAAAAGCGGTGAGGTTATCGGTAAGCGGTGATTAGCTGGAGTTGGGCAGGATCACGTTTACTCAAACAGCGAATGGGGTAAAGGACGTCACGAACGAACGGGGAAACGATGAGTTCTTTAGGCGGGGTCATAATTGCGGATGGGAGAGATCGCCGAGGCAGGTAGATGATGATAATTGAGAGATTTAATGAAGGTAAGTGAAGGAGGACAACAACAGGGAGAGAAAGGGATGTTCGTGGGAGAAGTAATGGAGATGTGTAACTAGGGGGTGAAAGATGATTGGCGACTCAATTTAGAGGAAGAAACAGGATGAAGAGAATTTTACAGACCAGCAGGCTTGTAAACGGGCGAGCGTAAAGGAAAAAGGGAGAAAGAGCGAAAGAAAGTGCAACGAAAGTCGACAGGCATGTAAAGCAGAGAGGGATGAGGCGGAGAAGGGGAGGGAAAAGACGGGCGGGTAAGCACGGATGGATCGACGGAAAGGAAAAGAAATAAAGATGAGCGAAAGATGAATGGAAGGAAGAAAAAAATGATGCACAGGGAGCACAAATCATGAGAGAAGGAGGTGATGATGGGAAGGTTAGACGAGCACGTTTCATGAAAGAAGAAAATGTGATTGGGAAGAAGGTACAATTTTATAGGAAAAAACGAAGGATAAAGAGGATCAGATGTATAGGTATGTTTCCGGATTAGGCAGGAACTTGGCGTAAGGCTGAAAAGTGGGTCTGGAAGCCGGGGTGCGCAGTTTCCTGTTTTGGATTGGATTTCCGTTTTGGGAAAACTCTCCGCACAGCTCCACTTTTTGCCGTTATGCGTGAGGACAAGCAGGAAGGTGCGAGCTTTCGGTGGAAAGGAGTTTGGCAACTGGTTTTGGGGAAGTAAAGTTCAAGTTACCGCATCGCTGGCACATGGGAAGTGAACAGTTTGTGCTAAATGTTCAAGGGAAGGTTAAGTGATGATAGAAATGGTATAATGTATGGGACGTGCAAGGGATGCTTGTTAAAATGGGTAATGGAGGGGTGGTGATTCACAATCTTGCATTCTCGTTCGGAAGTGGATTTTGGGACAATTTGTCGGTGCCAGTTGTGAATTGAGTATGGGTTGTCGTATGTGGCCGGGGCTTGACTCGAGCAGCCGTAACAGCAGTTGCAGTAGTAACGGGTTAAATTGCATGTTTGCGTGAGTGTCAGTATGGTTGTTGGAGGGAATATCAAAGTAACATTTCCAGAATACTTTTTTGTTGTACACAAAAGCAACCGGCCGACCTGGTACGGCTTGATCGCACAGTACACTAATGTGTTGTGCGGGAAATTTAACCAGTCGTGCGAAAAAGCGTAATTCCGTAGTGACAAACGCCGACTGCTTGTCCAACAGTACGATTGCGACAAGAGAAGCGGCCAAGCTTATTCGTTGTTGGGGGCATTCTGTTAGACAAACTGGATGGTCAGGTATTCTGGTGGCTAAGGTTGTGGGCACTTGTAGTCAAAGAGATTGTTGAGTCGGCAGCCGGGTCCGATGGTCTATTTTTCGACTGGCACACCGGTCAGGGTTACTCCATCAGTGTCAGCGTGAGTGTCAGTGTCAGCGGGGGTTTAAGACCGTTGGCTCGTCTAGTACGCTACTTGTAGCTAGTAATCTGACCCGAGCGACGCGGTGGTTTGAGCTCTCTTGAGCTCTGTCGTCGTTATACGGGGGTCGTTATTCAAGGCTTTCACCCGTCAAACTTCACCCAGTATTCTTTGCCTCTTGTTGCTGTCAATTCAACCAAGCTGGGATCGTTTGACTTGACCTACGCCAGAATGCTCCAGGCTGTCATCTGTGCCTGTTAACGCGTATTCGCTTTTAAATTGTCCGTGTGCTGTATCCCATCCATTGAGTGTGCTTCTTGCGTGTTGTGTCCTATTCTGCTCACATCGACATGGATGCCTGTAACGGCGTCAACGCTTCCGCATACCTGGAAAATGGCCGTCTCTACCATGGCTTTCGCAAGGGTATTTATATGTACCCGTGTGATGAGGTCAGTGTGAGCCGGTTCTCTGATATTGTTCTTGCTATCGCTAATCTTTAATTTCCTTGAAATAGGCTGAAAAGGATCGTTTAGATATTTACCACAAAATCTTCAGTGTTGCGCGAAAGGGAGTATTACATTCGGCGCCCATTTCACGCGTTCAGGAGCCACCTCGTATTCTCGACCTCGGCTGCGGTACGGGTGTTTGGGCCATCGATATGGCCGAGTAAGTAGTAAAATTATCTGACGGGCGTTCTACTGTGCCGTTCAACTCACGCTGTTGCGCTGTTTAGCACGTATCCCGATTCCGAGGTAATGTATTTGTCAAAATATTGTCTATTGTTGTATTAAATTGCTTATCATTGACGTTTCGAATATCGTCTTACCAGGTAGTTGGAATAGATCTCGTTAACATTCAGCCGGAGAAGTAAGTTTTTAATGCGTTATATATCAATATTGGCAATCTTTGATACTGACTTTTGTAGGATTCCGCCTAATTTACGATTTCGTGTACCACGCGATTACGAAAGTTTATGGACATACGGTGAAAATTCCTGGGATTTAATTCACGTTCAAATGGCATGCGGAAGCGTATCAAGTTGGCCTGAGTTATATCAGAATGTGTATAGGTAAGTAAGTATCAACTCATGAAGTGGGAATCATGAATTAAACATCGTTTTACGGCCACTCCAGTCACCTTAAACCTAGTACCGGATGGTTTGAGCAAGTTGAAATCGATCTTCGGCCGCGCTGTGATGATGCCACGTTACCCACTGATGCCAACATTACTCAATGGTATCAACATCTTGACCAGGCAACTCAGCGAGTGTTCCGCCCCATTGCCTACCAAAGCAACACGGGACAAATGCTTCAGGCTGCTGGTTTCGTTAACATTCGCGAGACCATCATTCGATTACCCTTTAATGGTTGGTCTTCTAATCCCCACGAACGGGAACTGGGCCGTTGGTACAACCTCGGTTTCGTTAAGGGACTCGAAGCCCTCAGCCTAGCTCCATTTACGCGCGTCAATCGCTGGGACCCAGTCAAGCATATTCGTCCATTATTGGACGCCGTAAAGTCTGAGGTATGCTATCGCCGCATCCATGCATATAACAATCTGTACGTGAGTTTCTCGTCCTTGTAATATTCTAACGTCAGATCTTCTGGTTGTTCTGTGCTAATTGTTTTCTGCTAGTCATATTTGGATCGCTCGACGCGGCCCTTATTAGCTGGGGCGTTGCTCTTTTGCATTTTCATGTCAACGTAGAACTTGTAATTTAGCTTGCCTGATAATGGTTAATTATTTTTACCTTGACTTCATGACAACTGTAAGGTAGTATTCCAAGTATCTGTATCTTGGTTAATATCATTTCATCGGCAGCGTTCGATTTTAATCATTCTACGCCTGCTGTAGCTGCAATCATCCGATCGTAGTACAATGAAAACCACGATCTTCGTGATTCACGTCGTGTTGCTCCATCGTTTTGCAGGTTTCCACACATGGCACATAATACGACTTCTTTCTCGCACCCCATGTGCTCAGCCGTTTGAACGAATATTGGTTTAATCATCCATGTCTTTTCCCGTTTGTTTATTATCGCACGATTTTGTCCGGTGCTTTGTCGACTACATACACTGCAGCTGCGCTCAACTCCGAAAATTCGCTTCAATGACTCGCGCGACCTTGATTTACTCAATCCCCTTGTACGGGCAGAACCCATTCCAGTATTAGTTCGCGGAAACATTTCAGGAAATAATTCACATTTTCCCAGAACGAAATAATTTCCAAAACTATTCGCGACATTGAACAGTCCGTTAAATGGGACATTAAGGCATAAAGACCCTTTAGTACACGATGCATTATAGTAATCGAAAATACCTGATAACGCCATTTTTGTCCTTCGCCACTTTTGTTGCCTTGGAATGTTAACAAGATTTGGACGCACGAAACCGAGGTTTGTAAGAAATACTTCCTCGTCCACAGATTGTCTATTTCGATGATAGTCCAGCTGCTCTAACCCTTCGATTGGCCATTCTCCCATTTGTTTCCATCCCCATACACATGCTGTGAGAACGTCGGATAGTTTGATCGGCACACTCGGAACATTACAGTACCTAACAAATGCAGAATAGAGGATGGATAATGCTTCTGAAGATATGTACCTCTGCTGTAATTTATGTGGAATTAAGTCGAATACAGGCACCCAGTTTGGTGTATCATCATCATCATGATCATCATCGTCATCATTTTCACCTTGCCTCATAGTATTTCCCATTTCTATTAATCCGCCCTGTAACTCTGGTTCATGGTTCAAGTTCATAGTATTCATAGTCAACTTAACGTCAGCGTCCAGTAACTTTGATTCCCAGCTAGTGCAACGTGAAGTAGTAGCCGTAGTCACCGATACGGGTGGCTTCTTCAAAAGTTGCATGAGTTGCCGTTTGCTTACTGCTTTTGTCCAAACATTTCTTCTTTCTACCCATAGTGCTAGACCTTTATTCCATTTCATTTCTTCTTGTAAACTCCAATTAGCAGCTTTTTCTCGTTTCCTGGCACTGGTTAAATCTGAATCATTGCCGTATTTAGTAGCTCTGTGCGATAAGCGGCGATGATCGGTGTGTAAAGATGAATCCTGGGCCGACTTTTTCTTAAGTCGAAACTTGTGAATCAACTTTTTACCGGGTAATGATAATGAAGTTGATTTAACTGGCCTAAACCAGTAATATTCATCATTGTCTTCATCTGAAGTGTTATAATACCTCTTTTTAAAGTAAACGGGAGTTCGAGTTCTCGCCAACTCTTGTGCAGTCTCTTCGTCGATATCATCCACGCTATCGCCAATGATGCCAGTATCCTCGTCATACTGCCTGCACGCAATCGGTGTGCATGCTTTTGAAGAAAACGAAGAGCCTAAGCTACACTGACTTCTAAATGATTCCAACACGTTTGGGGTGTCACCATTGTAATGCCAATCGTCCTTGACTACGTATTCTAGGTACTTTTGGATGGTATGAATTTTATTGGCGGTTGATCCGCTTGAAACTGAGAAGTTCATCGTGACTGCACCCAAATCGCACAAGTTTACACTTTAGTAATGTAAAAAACGTCGACAGACAGAAGAAACTTGTAAACTTCAGACGATTTCCAAGCACAGTCAGTGCCCGATAAAGTGACCAGAGTGGTATAATTATGATAACATAAAAGAGCGTAGATGGAAAAAACCCGGTCTCTTTCAAGCAGAAACCAAGTCTAAACTTATCCTCCGGGGGATAAAATATATTGAAAAGGGCTAAGTTTACTTGAAGCTCGGTTAAAGCATCGGCAAAGGACAGCTCTAAATAAACCGAGTCAGTACTTAAGTTCGTGCAAAGAGGGATGTTGCCGGTAAATCTTGAAAGAGTATGGAGTTAGCGAAAAGAATGTATCGTATAGGTAAAGGGAAGTTCAATGCATCAAGTGCAAATGGATAATTTTGTAGAGAGATCCGTAGAAAGTATAAGACGATTTCATGTTATGAAGGAGTTAGGATATTGAAATGAAATTCGTTTGTCCACTCAAGTAAAAGATGAATTCCGCAAATTTCACGACGGTGTAGCATATTTTCATACGAATTAACCTGACACTAACGGAAGAGGCTTGTTAGTCGGTTTACTCGAAACCCCGAGCCCAGGCCCGGGCGTTACTGTGTACGCCGTTCATAACTACATTGACTGATTTATTTAGTGTAGTTATCACACGCCCATAGCGACGAAAGCGAATAATTTCAACAGGGAAAAGCTGGTTAATCCAGAGCTCCTCGAAACGTGTCGAGGATCCATCATCATGCAAGTTCAGTGTCATTGTCCTATCCGTATACTCGGTGGCAACACGTAACCAGCGTATAAACGAATGAGTATACCTCAAACCGAGTGATGTACGATTACCAGTTCATTACTATGCACGTATGCTTAACCATGTATACTTTCACTTGATATGCAATTGGACTGAATCGTGCGGACGAGAATGCCACCTATACATAACCTTTGCAACAAAACTTAACTCATCAGGATAATCAATTCACTACCCTATCATGCACGATTAACAAATTCATAATTAACAAATGGAATTTACCAATTCTTTCCGTTTGATCCGATAATTTAATCATTTAGCATAAATATTTTTGATCAGAAGTATTCGAGGTACGAATTAAACTCTGGGAAAGCCGCGTTAATACACCCGCTAAATATGGAGTGGGGGTGAGAATGTGATTGAGTGACAATTTAACATAATTATCCACTAAAATTTTCCTTAACATAAATTCAACGTGAAAATATTTAATAAAGCGAAAATATACAGTTATACGTATATATATATTTGTGTGCATCTTCAGGATACCTTTTGTTCCAAATGTGTCGACGAGAGCCTTTTTCACCCTCGGAAAATTTCGTAATCCAGGCCCGTGCCATCCAACACCTGTCTCTATCACGTGCTAGACATCTCCCAATTGTCACGTGTGTATTAGGTAGGGAATAGTGGTTTTTGTTTACCCCCACTAATACAGTTGATGTTAAAGAGATGGAGAAGAGGTTTGACCAATGAGCAAATGTCCCATGTTCATCATGTCATAGGATTCCATGTTATGCTATGCTATGTTATACGATTCCATACCGTGTCTAGCTATCTTACTAGTCCTATCTACTACGTTGCAGGTATCTTTGAGTAATGGGGAGTTCGGGAATATCAAATTTCCGATCACTCGGGTTTAGTATTCATCATGGGTCAGTATTTGATCGAGTTAATTATGGTCGATTAGTCTGGTTAATAAATTATATTTATCTATTGATATTAACATTCTAAGTAATTAATTCTTTTGAAAAATACTCTTTAAATTCACACTGTATAAACTCTTGTATGATTCACAAATTAAAATATTTGTCATTGGAAAGTAGATTACAATTTACTTCAATCACATTTTTACATGGTGAAAATACACAAGAGAGCACCGTATAAAATACTTTAAAGCATGTCAACGTTTGGCAAGTATTTTAGAGTAACAACGTAAGCACATTTATGCTTTACATACGGACTAAAATTACTAGATCCTAACACAAAGATTGTGTGAGTTAACAATCCACATTTGCACACATACACTAAATAGCTTTGGCGAATCACATTGTGTTTCAGTAGGCTGTATCGTTGATGGGTGTCCTGCTGGCCTCAAAATTAGCGACTGTGATATTCAACCACAACTCAACCGACGACGACCCGGGCAATTTAGCGTCTCAACTCCTCGCGATGAAAAAGATCGAGTTCAAATCCAAAGTGGTACGGAAAACGGCCTAACTCTCGGTACTCCAATAGCTATGCGTATTGTTAACGAGGATTTCAAACCATCTGATTATACGAATAGTCATATGAATGAATATCCTCGACCCAGTCACGCAGACTTCACCTACATTCAAAAATATGGTATTAAAGCCAGCAGTGGGGGAGGGCGTAGTAGTGCTCGTGAAACCATCGGCCGAGTAGCTGCTGGTGCCATAGCGGAAAAGTACTTGAAGCAATCTTACGGGGTAGAAATAGTAGCATTTGTTAACTCAGTTGGTCATGAAAAATTGTTTCCGGATACTCACGAGGGCCCGGCCAGTTTATCTTTAAGAGATGATTTCAATACCCTTATACAAAGTATCACACGTGCGCAAGTTGACGAATTTGATCCCATTCGTTGTCCTGACCCATCTGCCACAAAACGTATGGAGGCACTAATTCTTCAGCATAAGTCTGCTTCCGATAGCGTTGGTGGCTCAGTAACGTGTGTAATCCGCAATTCCCCGCTCGGACTTGGTGAGCCATGCTTCGATAAACTTGAAGCTATGTTGGCTCATGCTATGCTTAGTATTCCAGCTACAAAATCCTTCGAAATTGGTAGCGGTTTTGCCGGTTCATACTACTCGGGCAGTACATTAAACGATACTTTTGTTAAATTTCAACGTGAATCTGGATATCAACCCTTTAGTCCAACGCCTACCTGTATACAACCACATACTAATCATTCAGGTGGTGTACAAGGTGGAATTACTAACGGTGCACCCATTTATTTTACCGTTGGATTTAAACCACCTCCGACAATTGGAATTGCACAATCTACATGCACGTTTGAAGCTGTGACTGGAAAACTTGAGGCAAGTGGTCGACATGATCCGTGTGTAGTTAATCGTGCTGTTCCCATTGTTGAAGCCATGGCTGCCATTGTCCTCATGGACGCTGTACTTGCTCAAGAAGCTAGATGGTGGCAAAGATCTCGACCCCCCATTTCCCAAACATTACCGGCTATCTGACCAGCCTGTACCTTGAAACTTACTTCACTGAAAACTACTATACTCACAAATAAATTTGTAGATGCTACCAATTTAATCATTCACCTGTCTTTCCCATGTAAGTATGCACTTAAAACCAATCTCAGTCCTTCAATTCACATCTACACTTGAAATGATCGACATGTCGTGTTAGACACACATATGTCAAAGAATTTGCACCTGTGTAAACACATCCCGTCAAAAATCCCCTTCAGTAGGTTGTAACCACCCTTTCCACTGCGTCGGTCGACTTCACCACATGATAAAACACTAGATGAAACGGCCATGCCTCAAAAGCCTAACCAGCCAAACTAACTCCCCATTTCTTTAAACTGATACTCGAGTCGACGAAAGCAGCATGCAAAATCACATGATCACTTCTGTTGAAATGCGACCAAACTATATCGAAACGTTGGCCGCTGGGAGAGAGAAACCAGTACGTAGAAGTGTTATATTGGGTATTTTAACGAGGAGAAAAGGATACGAGTATAATAAGTTGTGAAAAGTGAAACTGATGCGTCATGTAAGTTTAACAGGTTAATACCACTTTTCGTTTCAACGTACGTAGTAACATACCTTAACGGCAACAAAAAGCCTAACGGAATAAAATATCTTTGGACCGGCATAAATTAACAGAACAGTATACAGACTGGGAGGGAGTATACATGAATACGTGCCAACGAACGAACACATGAACCAACGTTATAATGAGCATCCCAACCATAACGGTCGCCATATCAGGAGCATCAACAAGCGGCAAAACAACTATAGCAAGATATGTCACGAAAATGCTGGAAGAGATTACACCTAAAGACCAGGAGTACTATCGTCCGTTGCATGTAATGGAGGACAAATTTTTCGTTACGGATTCCGCAGTTCCACTCTTTAATGACTGCATGAATTGGGATTGTGTTGATGCGATAAATTTACCCGCTTTCCGCTCCACACTTGAATTTATCTGCGATGGAAATCGAATCTCACCCGAGTCACCTCCCCAAGACCCGGATGGTACAACACACGATACTTCATCGGATAAATCTGGAGGTCATAATAACTCAAATAAGGATAAATTAACTCCTGAAATTTCAAATAAACTTTACGAAGAGTTGAAATCAAAACTCCGCTCAGCCTACTTAATGGGGGGAGCTAACCGTCATCCTAAAGCAATGTATCGGATATGTATTATCGATGGATTTTTACTCTTTCCTCCGACTATGGAACCACTTCATCCATTTTTTAATTTAAAGATACTTTTACGTGTTCCACAGGATATTGCCAAAAAACGCCGAGAAGCAAGAAATGGATATACAACTCATGAAGGATTTTGGAAAGATCCTCCAGGTTACTTTGATCACGTCGTATGGCCACATTATTCACATTATCACGGCTTTTTGTTTGAGAGCAGGGATGTAGAAGGAAATTGTTCATCAGATGTTTGCAAAGCAGAAGATATTAAAGTATTTCCCATGCAAGATCTTCGTTACCCAACAACTTTGAAAATAAGGTTTGAGGATACTCTAAAATGGGTGGTTGATCAGATAATAAATTACTTACAAAATGTCAAGAAAGAAGGTGTAATTAAGCCACACCGAGTTGTAAAATCTACCGATTACGAAGACTCCGTATCCCGAGATAAATTCCTAGACAAAAATGGTCAATATTCTGAAGAGGAAGCATAGTGGCAAAAGTTGCAAGAATAATCTTTACCATGCGCCTGAATAAACAAATAATCATGATGGAACTTACGAGCATACTCAACCGATTCATGTGCTCACATTAAATCTTAATGTGTTGCTCACCGTTCACAACGCATCCTATTCTCTTTTATTCATGAGTATTTTTGAACATACTTTTTGCAATCTTCTACGACAAATCTCCGAAGCTTTTTCAAGCAAACTTGGTGATCAGTTTCGCGAAATCGCTTCCATTCATTCAAATTATGCATATTTTGCAGAGAAAGAGAATCATATCCCTGCTTGATAACAGCAATCACTTTCTTCGAGCTCAGGTGTGCTCCCTTGGAGGAATTCCCTTCCAGTTGTGTCGCATAGTATTGTGATATCCCCGTTAGAATTTTCAGTGTTGAAACCAGTCTTCTTCTCTCCCCTGATTCTTTAGAGTTATGATTTGCACTTTCTTGGAAATCGTCATGATAATTTTCGCCAAATTGTTTGAATACTTCACCTGTTTGAACTATTTTGTAAAATAAGTCATCGTATGAAGCCGCATCGGGTAAAAAACATTCGCCAGTAGCAACTGATAATCCTAACAATCTTATCATTGTATCGAGAACTTCGTGATAATTGTCACGTTGTCTAATGCTAACCGAATAATGCGTTAAGAATTTCGTTAATGAGAACAAGCTTCTCCATAATTCTGACCAATGGTAAGTCAAACGATACGACATTTTGCCCAAGTAATCAACAATTCTTAGAGCTATACCCAAGCTCAACGTGTAAAGTTGAGTATCAAGCTTTCGTCGCATGTTGTGGTTAATCAAGTCAATGATGATGTCCATAATCCAGGAAATGAAGACTTGATCGCTAGAATGAACAGGGAGATATGGTAAACGTTGGCGACAAAGTCGCACAAAACATTTCAGTTCATTACTGTAGAGCAGTTGCATAGATGTTTCATTCTCAACCAAGAGTCGTAAAATAAATAGAATGGCGTATGCGTAATGAGTAGCTCGGGAACTTCGATAGGCATGTTGAAATACGTAAGATGAAAAGGACAAAAAGTCCGCAAAACAACGACTAGTATTATTTCTAGCTTGTTGTGCTATAAAAACGCACGAAAAATGACGATTCGCTCTCACAAAATCATAGAGTGGCATTAAGGTGATGGCACGTATACTCGGTCTATGACAAATTTCAGGTAAGTAAATTCAGTCGCATTTCTGAAATAGTATCCATACACACAAGTATAGAACTCACGATGTTTGGAAAAATGTTTCTCTGTCGTGTAAAATTTTTCGGGCCGTACTCTTTGACGTAAGTAAAGCGCCCGTGAAATTTGATATGGTTCCGCTTATCGACCAAGATCGAGGAGTATCGTCTTGTGTATTAACATACTCATCACGCATATATGCACAATCTTTGCCAATGCATGATACCAATTTATCCAAAAGAGGTCCATCCTTAAAATGCTCTAGGCGATGCTGATACGGATTTCTAAGTTCAAATTTGTTGCAATTTAAAAGTAGTCCTAAAAGGTATAAAGCATCATCTACGTAGGTTAGGTCTTCCGTATCAAGGATAAACTTTTGATATGTTAGATGATAAGGTGATGTAACAATAAACCAAACAGTTAAGAGTGTATACCTTGACTAGAGATGGAAAAAAGTCCTGATGTAAAAAGTACGTGGTAAAGGTAGTATAATAAGAGCTGGAAGTAATACACAATGCTAGCTGCAAAGCCTTCACGCGCAAGTTCACTTTGAAACGTTAAAGCAGTTAGAGTAGTACGGCGAAGAGTTGAGGTTTGTATGAAGTCACATACTCTCATATTCACTGCACCGGATCATGGAATCAAGGGCAAAAACAAACTTTGAAAATGTTTTATCGGCATTATTCAAATCGGCAAGTAAACCAATGATATCAGAGCTAGGATTAGCAAAGGATTTTGAGAGAATGGAAGTAAAGAACACGGTTAACGTCTGTAAAATTTGGTTAAATATCGGTATAAACGTTGAAGGACCACAAATACTCACGACGAATGATGTTTCCTGCCTGGTAGTCTGTTGCTCGGACATGAATTCGATACATTTACTGAAGAATTCTCGTAATTGAACCTATACACTTGTACGATATAACGTATATTTAGTCACGACAGTGGTATGGACATGATTAACGAAGGTGGTACTAGTAAGAAATTTTGGTATACCTGCATGGAGAAAAGCTGAGAGGGCGATAATTTATCAAGTATACCGCGTAACCTGGAAACATCTGGAGGCGAGGAAAAAAATTCTTGCCAGAACTCATCACTTTTCCGTTCGTCATGACTTGTTTTCTGTTATATTAAAGGGTAAGAATTGTATTTTACAAGTAGTTCATTGAAGAAACCTCCATTGAAGAAAACGTTAACCCAACTAACCTGAAAAATCGATTCATAAAATATTGAGGCTTGTGGAAGTTTGTGATTAGTTGTTGGATTAAGGTTCATTTGCCTTGGAATATATGCAAAGTGATTAAGATTTTGTATATATACTTTTGAGTCAAAATTTAGTTAAAATCGACGCTGAACTGGTAAGATGATCCAGAAAACGTTCTAACCGACGAAAAAGCTCATGGAAGACAGGAAAGGAAGATTTGAAAGATACAAGCCACTTATAGAGTGTGGCTTGCCGGAGAAAATGTTTTCAGGGTAGAGGGTAAAGGAAAAAACCATGATTGAAATAGTTAATACGGGGAAGATGGATTAATGAAGGGAGAAAAGTAGTCAAGAGATACAAAATCGGGGAGGTTCTGATGAATGAAGTTGACAATTTCGCTAACGAAAAGAGAATATTTTCCCGGAACGTTGGGAATGGGAGCATTTAGTAGTAAATGGGTAGCAGAAAAGTTTAACTTGATACGACACAGAAAACAATTCAACAACCTAATGTACTCAGATCGACATGATAGAATATTACGATGTCCGAAATTTGAAAGATCCTGGAAGGAGGATTTCATGTTGCGGAGAATCGTTAGAATTAAGTCAAGACGGTGATCCCGGAATTCATCAAGACTAATGCAATAAATACCATCAAGCGAACTTCTAGTAAATGGAGAATCATTTAATAAAGTATGTTGAGGTGAAGCATTAAGCAAATGAGTAGTAAGTAAATGCTGAAATTTGAGGAGAGAGTCTCTTTCAGCTAATGATTCAAACCAGAATCCAAAGATAAATGAAGCATGGTTATGATAAACGTTGGGATGAATGGTAAGAATATCGGAAATAAATTTACAACCATATTTCCTCTTAAGTTCTGTATCACGCAAACTGCTCAAGGAGGAAGGATTATATGAATCGATAAACCAATGCCAATCGTGCAAGTTAACGCTTGTGGAAGTAAAAACAAGACATGTCCATGTTTCCACAATTTGTAATGCTAAGGTATGTGAACAAGAGATATCGGAACCAAAAACGTTGGAGATGAGGTAGGAAATGGATTGATCAACGGTAGATAGAACAGAGAGATCATTATCAAAAGGTTTAACCTGACCACTCCCATAAGCACTTCGAAAATCTTGAAGATACTTGGAGATGACATTCAACGTTTCGGCAATTAAATTTTCAATGCGTACGTTAGTTGGTTGAAACATGGAAAATATTCGTTCCAAGGGTAGCGCATTAACCAATAAACTCGACATGCGTATATTGGTTGATTGAACAGCCTGACTTATTCCAATCAGAGCATCAAGCATTGACGATAGTATATGTGATTGGTTACTTTGAATTAGAGATTCAAGTGAATTTTGACTGATGGTCAAGCGATTAGAATTAGACACATCAAGGGCCTTTTTAAATTGGCGCTCAGCTTCATGACGAGCCAATTTATAGAGGGAAAATGTTTGTTCAACGATATGATTAAAGTATTGAATAAAAGGGTAAATAGAATCGGGGGATTCATGAAACGACAGCTGAATTCTAAGTAAAAGTGCCCAAGACCGGATATTGATTCGGCATGCTTGAAAGTGAGATAAAGAAAAGTCCACCAAATTTTGTAGTACGGATAGCTTGGGGCGACATCCAGCGGGGCTGATGAAGTAAAGGGTAGATATTAAATTGTGGTGATTCTGAAGGGCGTCAATATCACGCTGAAGAATAGCATTTTCCTTGGGATAGAGGCGAGAGTGAAGAGGGATGAAACGGTAAATTAGACTCTGGACCTTTTTACGTGGATATATAGATGTAAAGCGATGAAAGGCAAGCGTGAGTAACTTGAGAAACTGATTAAATGCCGTATCTGATGAGCTTAACTCAACGGAGTTTGGATTAGCATGGTTAATGAAGAAATTGGATTGAGAGCTAAGAGGTATTTCATTGCGTAAATTTTGAAACTTTCTTTGAGCAAAATAGTCAAAGATAATTGTAAGGATATTTTCGCATTTATCCCAGTTCCATATTTGAAGAAGATAAAAGCATTTAGAAATGGCACATTTGAGATACTTAATCAAGCTGTCAGAAGTGATTTCGGTGTCTTCGTGATCAATGGAGAAGATACGGTTCAAGAAACAAGAAGCCAATTTCCAGTTGTCGCAATGACTTACGGGAAGGGAGTTATGGCGTATTAAGAATCCAGAAGTATCGAAATCTAGTAAAGGTAAAAATAATAGAGTAGCCGACCACATTTTTTCTATATCGCTAAGGTGAGAGACATTATCAAGTCCTGGAAAGGTTCGATTGAACATATCCCAGAAGGTTAATGATATAGTATCCTGAAAAATGATGAGAGAGTTATGAAGAATAACAACACACGAAACTGTGGAATTGGAGTCTTTTATGCCAATTTCACTGGCTTCACTAGAGAGAGATTGGCGCAAGAATTTCAGAATCTCTTGCAAGCCACGATGGTGAAAGAGAATTGTGAAGCAAAGATCACAGGTTAATAAAATAAGATTGTGGAGACATTTAGTTAGCGGTTCGTTTGAAAAAAGAGAATGAAGAGTTGAATGAATAGGTAAAAGGATCAATAAGATGAACGTAAGAGTATCAAGAAGCATAAGGCAATTGGGATGTGTGAATTTTTTGGTCAAGCATTTCAGATTTTGGAGAATTGGCTCAACGTGAAGACAAAGTGTTCGGCCGAATTCTAGGCAATCGAGTGAGTCTGAAAATCTTAGAGATTTGAGAGTAAAAAGCAACAATTTGGACAACATTGAATTGGCACTAATGAAGTATTTTCCCAAGGAATTGTCATCTTGAATTAAGCAAAAGGATACTCTGGTCCAGATATCACCAAAGCTTTCCCGAGTTTCGTCGTCCCAAGTACCCAATTTCACTTTTTTATTATCGTCACATTCAACCAAGACAAAGGGTTGACTTGCCTTAGTCTCACCGAACATATGGCTTTTAGCAAATTGAACATCATAAAGGATACCTTTACCGATTAGACTTGATTCATGAAAGTATATTTCCCGTTTTAGTGGCACAATAGGCAAAGTTTCAGCGTCCAGTTCCTGATAACAAGGTAGAAAACACTGTGTTGGATCAATTGGGTTGTCCTGAAAAAGTTCCTTTATTTTTTGGAAACCAGAAACACAACTTTTTGGAATTTTGCTGTCTTTACCTATTTTGTCAACAATCTCAATATTATGGACGTACTGATCAATTTTGCCCTTGGTATTGGATAAATTAAGGCGAGGATGCGTGACTCGTTTCTTTCTCAATTTATGTCTTCTCGGCCCGCTATTAGAACGATTGGGGTCTTTAAGGCTTGATAGTGAATTTCGAGAGAGTATACTTTGATTTTTGGTAGGGGAACTGCCAAGTAAGGTATCATGGTCTTGATTTAACTCGATGTCATCCTTACTGCGAGCAATTGCGGTGGAATATTCATCGTGTGTTGAACTATAAGGTATGGAAGTACCACTTACTGTCAGATCACAATCGTCAGTAGATGAATCGGTAGACAATTGAGAAAATAAATCCGACAAGGAGACATTGTGAGAGGTGCTAGCGGGGCTTCGATTAGTGGATTTAGCAACTCCTTTGACATGTTCACAAATACTGGAACGATTTGAAAGTCGTTTCCGTACTCTATGAGGTTTCGAGCATTGATTGGCTTGATCAAGGGTGAGCCAAGAAGCAGGAAGCACACCACGAATCTTTCTTCGATATCTTCGCCTTAACGTTGAAACATCCGAAGAACTTCCAGATTTTCCGCTGGTATATTTTCGCTTGGATATACCAGAGCTGGTCTCACGATGAGGGGAATTAGAACCATTATCGGCACCATCACTATCATCATGTAGTAAAGTGATAACCTGGGGGGAATCAAGGGATGGAGAGAGTAAATCAGATTGATTAGTGTTAACATCTGCTTGTATAGGTGATGACAATAAAATTGATGGATCAATTGATTTCCATTTAACTTGGTCAGGTTGTTTAGAGCTTGGTGATGATACACTGTTGGAAGGATTAAACGTGCGAGGGTTATTTAATCCTGGAATTATTGCTGCACAGTTATTGTGTGTAGTAGGAGGATTGTCGGGTGGAAGATCGTTGGACCGGGGATGCAGCCTTAAGAAGGATTCAGCCACATTTGGCTTGAGAATAATGTCCAAATCGGGTAAGGATTCTTGTTCACTATTTTGGGAGCAAGGAAAATGGATTGGAAGTTCAGTAATAGCAAACGAAGTGGGTGGAGCAGAAGGGTCAGGAGAGTTGGGGACTGAATGCTCTATTGGGTTAATCAGGGCGGGCTTGATGGTATTATAGTCCTGGCTAGGTTTATCTATGAGGGTATAATCGTTAGATGAACAAGTACTGGGTAGTACTATGCCTCGGCTTTTTAGGGTGTGTTTGAAGGTATGCTTTTCCAGTTTGAAGGGGCAGATTTGAATTGCGCTGCGGGGACGAAGATGCCATTTTTTAGAGGTGTTACATGGCGAGCTTGATGCAGAAGTAGTAGTAACAGAGTTATTCTTGTTATCAAGTATGGGTAAACTTTTCCTACGATTTTTCAAACGATTTAAGCATTCGGTTAAAATATTCAAGTCCAATTCCACATCGGAAACGTTACTCGGTGGTGATGAAAGATTTGACTGGCTGCTAGATAATTCATTCCCACTGTTAAGAGAAATTCTCTTAGGTTTGTTTAAGTTAACCTATTAATCCAAATACAAATAAATATTTATTAAATTGTTAGCATACGTAGAAAAAAACTTTTGGAGATTTTCAATTATTCGGAAGTGCTTGCCGATTTATTTGGGTTTTCACTTGGTATAGTGTAAAAGTTAATGGGAGAATTAATATTGTTAGCGCGTTTAACATCATAAGATTCCAACCTGATGTTTGAACATGCTAAAGCGGAGCAGTTTGTTAAACTGTCCGGAGAATCAACATCATCATCATCATCTTCTGAATCCTTTACATAGTTTACAGTTTTACATGATTGCATCGAGAAAGCAAAAAGTTATTCAACAAATTAGATGCCGATAATATAAAACTCTGGCAAACGGTAGACAAGTGAGAATAAACGCTAGTTATTTTCATTTTTCAAGATAATTCCACAAAAACTCCTCAAGCTTGGCATCTTCTCGTTGCGCCACAAGTAGAGGTGGCTAGTGAGAAGTGGGGTGAGGGAGAAAATCTTTTGCAGGGCCCAATAAGATTGATCTTGATAAAACATGAATTTAAGTGGTAAAAATACGTAGGGGAAAAGAGATTTTTTTGGTGGGTAAAGTAGCATTTTGGAATGGCGGTGGAGATGAGTCGAAAAAGAAATTTATTTAGGGCAGTTTCACCAAGGGTATTTTATGCGATGAGTATATTGCGAAAACGAATGTTATGGGTGGGAAGAGAGTTGAACATGAATAATGGTATGCTTGAGAGTATTGAAGTGAAAGTGGAAAAATGACGATTGTGTAGAAAGGGTTAAATATGAAACTGTTTTACAATACACAGAAATGGCACTTGAAAAGGTTGAAATATATTATTAATTGGAATGAATTTGCATAAAAAACATTGATATGAAGAATCCGAGGTTTGAAAAGCGCTTAATTTGGGTACATGATTATACGATAATAGCAAAGTATAGTAGAAGTTGAATAGAGGGAAGATCACTAGTAAGAATCTATGAACAAGACATACAACCACTAACATGAATTTAGACATAATATGATAAGCATATGTGTTTTATGCTTGAAAAGTAAGATTACACTTAAATAACTGTGTGGGTTAGTGTAACAGTTGGGTAGAATAAAATTTCAGTGAATTATACTCAATGAAAAGAAATGATTTAACGGGAGAAATCAATCAAGTTACGGCGCAAAAATGTTGGATAAGCTACAAAAGATAAAATTGAATAAAAGGTAACATAGTAGAACTTGTGGGTAGTGTAGGTTCCAAGAAATGTCAAAATAAAAGAAAATTTCCCCAAAGCAAATCATCTCCCATGACAAGTAAATGCCAAAATGGTTCAACGAGCCAGTCCATTTCGACATACACAGAACCTATGACATCATTGACTATTTAGCAAGGCACGTGATGGAAGAAGGGGGAGGAGGGGAATGGAGAGTAAAGTTGGAAAAGTTGTATAGGGTGAAGAGGAAATTTTTCAAGTTATTGAAATCAAGATGTTTAATCGGGTGGTACCTTTAAGTATTGCGACGGTAGCAGGAATATTTATCGGTGAGAGATTGAATAATAATGGATGACCAAATGGGATTTGTCTGACGATAGAATGAGGATTTGGAATTTTAACTAGGAATTTATACGTTTCAAGAACCCATAGCTGGCACCTCACACGTTCATGATACATTGTAAGTTTATAACGTGTTTGTATTAATCAGTCATAGTTGGCGCTATTTGTTAAGATGAATATTAGGATTAAGGATCAGAGTAACTATCTGCAGCAAGGTGTATTGAAATCCAGTACACCTGATTCTGATAAATCGGCAAAGTAATCAAAATAATGGAGTGATCATGTTTAACTCCATAATCGACAGGGGAATTTTAATCCGTGTTATCATGAAATAGTAGTGACAATGATGATGGTGGCGGTAATAGTGGTGGTGGTGAATATGACAACAAGAGTAAAATTCTTGGTGTATGTATAACCCTAATGCTGCAAAAGAAACGTGTAACTAGTGAAAAGTGACGAGCAAAATACCCCCACAAATTGGGAGAAACACCAGAGACGAAGAGTGTTTGACGTTGAAGTAAAAGTGTTCCAAAATATGCGAACTAGAAGCCATGATCGTAGCCGTCGCCGCCATACCTATACACTCACACCGACACCTCACCGCCCCCAACCAAAATACCAGCAGATTTATCACGTGAATCTCCATTGTTCCAGCTAGTTAAGGAGGTGAAAACCCCTTCGAGTTTGAAGCCCGTTCAAGTTGGCGCGTCGAAAGTGTCGTTTTGTCAATACTCAAATTAACCTTCTTGTTATCGATCTTTACTACATCTTCTATGCTTGGAAAGTCCTCCCTACCTTCACCAAAATCTATTTGATCACCTGTATTCCACTTAGCCACTCTGCATATGGTTAAATTGTAAGATGATGGTGGTAGCGGTAGAGGTGGTGGCTTAGAAGAAAAAACTTTCTGTATTCTGAGCTATATAATCGAAATTTTGTTCCCTTAAACTTTACTCTTTTTTTGTTTTTACTCTTCCTCCTCTCTTTTTATATTATCTTTTTTTCGTCGTGCTTTTTCACGTTAAGGGTTAATCTTAAAATTTCTATTCTCTCTTTCATTTTACCTTCCTCGCCATTTTAAACACCCGTCAAACGTCTTTATTATGGCTCTTCGAATTTGCAAAATCACTAATTCAGTTATTGGTACGTTAAACTCAACTTCTCGACACTTATAACCTTATATACGTAAAATACTCCTACTCTACTACTACATCAACTAACTATCCCATCTATATACAGTGTTCTAACTCTATATAGCTGGAAAAATCATCGCTAATACGTTTATCCGTTCCTTACATTGTATTCTGCACTCATGCACCTTGTAAAGCTGGGTTGATTCATTAACTTCGTAACGAGTTGTCGATTTTATGAATACTTGTCAGTGAAAGATTTACCCGGCCTTTTAATATATTCTTATTTTATAAAAACTTTATATCATACATTAATTCTTTGAACTAAACAAAAAATATATCTTCATGCATCCATGGTTCAATGTAACTTAACCCTTGCCCATAACGGCGATGAAGCTGTTGCACTTGAGGAAACTCTGTGGAAAGGCTTCACCTTTCATCACTTTGGACTCCTCGTCACCGCTGCTTTCGGTCTCTTAGCCGTTCTTGTAACAGCATATCTAATTATACAGCACTCCTTACACTACTCTCGGCCCTGGGAGCAAAAACAGTACGTTTTATCTTACATGCACTTAACCACTTTCCTATTTCTTCTCAGACTTATTCAGTATCTTTATCTCGTTTTTTCTAGTATCATTCGTATATTGTTTATGATCCCCATTTACGCCATTGTATCCTTTTTATCATACTGGAAGTTCTACCATTCAATTTATTGGGAAGTACTACGGGATTGCTACGAGGCCTTTGCTATTGCAAGCTTCTTTACTCTACTATGCAACTATCTAGAACCAACCTTACATGATCAAAAAGAGTTTTTTCGACGAGTCAAACCAAAGAATTGGGCATGGCCTATTACTTGGTATCAGAAGTGCACTGGGGGAACTGAGCGTGGGCTTTTCCGCATTCCACGTAGTGGATTAACTTGGTTTAACGTAAGTGCTGCTCCTCCTATATAGCGCAAGTTTCTTACTGACCCTACGAAGATCATATGGTTTTGCATATTTCAATACTGCTGCATTCGTGTTTTGTGCACATTTATCGCAATGATATCCCAGTTTTACGGACGATATTGTGAATCATCCCTTCGCCCTGAATTCGCTCACATCTGGGTCGTAGTTTTTCAGTGCACATCGGTAACTGCTGCCATGTACTGCTTAATCCAATTCTACATACAGTTGAAGGATGTTTTAGCGCAACATAAACCATTTTTGAAAGTTTTATGTATCAAACTAGTCATTTTTTTTTCCTTTTGGCAAAACGTAAGATTACCTTTACTAATAGCAAACCATTTGACAAAATAATTTGCTAACTTACAGATTCACTATACTTGAACTATAGTTACTTATATCACTCCTTTCATCAGAACGTGGCCCTTTGAAACCATCAAAGTGGATTGCGTATCCAGATATTAAAATTGGAATTCCTTCCATGATGCTGGCAATTGAGATGGCAATTTTTGCGTTCCTTCACATTTGGGCTTTCCCATATCAGCCATACCGTATCCCTGCATCAAAAAAGCCATCAAATGATGAAATAGCTCAAGGGGACTCAGATAAAGTTAATTCACCTGCTCACTATTTAGGTGGATGTTTGGGCGTTAAGGCTATTATTGATGCATTTAACATTTGGGATATGATAAAAGCAGCAGCTCGTGGTTTCCGGTGGATATTTTTCGGTGTTCGACATCGTAAGAAAGATGTTAGCTATAGGCAGAGTATTGCAGCCGCAAGACGAAACACGTTGATAAGTGGGACAGCTCGAAACACCGAGATTGAATCATCCAGTCCCCAGCATTCTTTTACAAAAGAAGTTTAGCGGTTTATTAGCTCCTTGCACCAAGGACAGTGTAGTGTGAAAGAGGTTATCACACTAAACATTGAATCTAATATGAAATGGTAAGTGAAACTTGGAGAGGTATAGTTAACCTAACTAACCGCTAACATGTGAAGTGTAACGGTTGCGCTGTTCAGGTGTTAAAGATTGGGATAATTGATCGCGCAAATTGTTTATTTTATCGGGTGCAATGGAAGATCCACTTTTAACGATGCATTTAGAAATATGTATTAAAGCCGTAAGTGCAGGAGGATATATACGAGCGGATTCATATAGCCATCGTATGCCGATATCACGATTGACAGCTCTGAGTGCAGCCGAACGGGTACCGAACTTTAGTAGAAGCAGTATTCGCTTCCAAACAGGTAAAGATGTGAATGGTGTTTCCATATATTTGCGGGTACGGGAGTTCTTGGTCAGGTAATGAACTAAAAAGATGCCCAACGCAAAGGCAGCTTTAGGGTGACCTGCAGTAGCCGCTGATAAACAATATTCAAGCCATGCCGGTGTGCATTGAGTAGCACTCGGTAATCGAGTCGGATAAGATTCAAAATCGGCTAGATATACCGAACATATGTATGCTGCGTCAGGATCCCGATCGACGTGAGCGGCCAAAAAAAATGCTTTTTTAGCATCAATTGACCGACTTGTGCCTTGATCTCTGTATAGGTATGCAAGGTGGCACGTAATGGAAAGAGGCTGAGATTGTAATTGAAGTGAGAGTGGAGTATTGGGTGGGGAGGGTTCTGACAGTAATGCTCGTTTATAATACTGTTCAGCTTCATTTAATTTGTCCTGAGTGTGTAGTAAACGTGCGTAGAGAAAGTTGGCTAATGGAGCGTACGCCTTACAAGCAGGGTCATGACACATACGATAAAGTACACGCAGTATGGGTTGCATGATTGGATGAGACGTACGTCGAGCGATTAACGCAAAGGACACCAGGTTAAACACAGCATGGGGATCTCCTTGATGGGCAGTGTTAAGTAATATATCACGAAAGACTAGTTTAAGTGCACTATCTGGTCGTGAGACCTTTAGAAGCATGAGCGTAACGTGACTGACATTTGTTACGTTTACTTTAGTATAATTGCATGTATCCATAAAAGTACGTGGAGTAATAGTTTTTGATATGATCAAGTCAAGAATTAACGTGAAAAACCGTGTATAAGCATTTCGTGTTGCTTTGCTAACAATACCAAATTCACTTGACCTGTTCCATACACTTAGCATGGATGCTCGTGTTAAACAATCATTTAATTCATTTAACAATGCTATTTTATTCACTACCCTCGGCGTACGTGTATCAATCTTAACCAAATTCCGCTCTAATCCGACAGCGCGAAAGTATCGTGATGTCACGTGATACAGACATTTTCGTCTAGCGACAAGGGGAATGTATGGTAGGATAAGCTGAGTGGGTGGAGGGGTGAATTGCATAATTAAGTGAATTGATAATGGGCAACAGCCCGTGATTAAATTAAATTGAGTTGGGATAAGCTGGTGAATGAAGACGAGAGTATAATGCATATAAATATAAATTGGTTAAAAAAGGGTAGTGGACGAAGACATTAGAAAAAACGGGATTTTTAAAAAGGCCGATTATATAAACGGAGAGTACGGGCCGGAACGAAAATTTCCATGCACAATCACCCACACTCTATGTTTTTCTTGAAAAAGACAAAAAGGACACCCTCAAAAATTTAACATTTAGTATTCCTCGTATCAGAAAATGCAAAATCCGCTATAAACCCAATCACAGCATTAGCCACACAATCCAGCGCAGAGATAGAGTTGAGACACGTGATTAGAGGGTTGGAAAAGGGAATTGCAATTAGGCGCTACGACGGGAAAAGGGTGGGAAAGATGATGATTGGGGAAAAGGAATATTGGGTAATGCAAGAAATAAGTGATTATGGTTTATCGTGTTTATTTGGTTAAATAGTGGTGAGAGTTAGGGGGAGATATAACGTGAGGGCTGTGTTAAACGGAAGAATATGGTGACAGCAGTTGAATTATTGTAAAGATTAACGATGTTTTCGCGATTTCAGCGTCTAGTGCGAAGTAAATTTATGGCAGTTGACCTACAATCGGCATCTCCGGGATCAGCGGATAACGCAGTATGTTTAGAGGGAAACAATTTTTCGCTACCACAGACTCAACATTCTGGAGAAATTAATAATGTCAATGATACATATCAGATTGATGATATTGTGAAGGAAAGAAATATTGAAACCCGAGAGAAACCAAACGGTGTAGAAGAGGATAATAGCGAGGCGGAGTCGAATAATGAATCGGATATTTCGGAGCTGGAAGCACCGGAGGAAGTTAGCGTTGACGTGGCCAAAGCAAACGTTAAGCGTCGTGAAGAGTTTATATTGAAGGCGATCCAAAGGTATGTGTAGAATGATATATATACAAGGTGAAAAAAATCAGCATTGCCAACGCTTAAATTCACGAGTATACAGACAACGAGAAAATCGTCGGGCCAAGGCCCGGGCCCACGAAGCTTTAATGCAAGAACAAGCGTTAAAAAAACGCGGTCGAAAACTACAGCATGGAAAAATCATGGAAGAAACCGAAATTCCCCTGTTGCCCGAATGGGTTTTGAATGAAGCAGAAGAAGTGGGTGAAAAGGAATTTCAGGGGATAAAGAAAGTGGAGGAAAAAGCTATGGAAAATGGAGAAGATGTATGGATTAAGCAGAGGAAAAAGGCACGAAGGAAAATGAGGGTCCAAATGGATCGCAAATTTGGCGGAAAGGGAAAGGTTAAAATATTACAAGATGATATGACAAGGGATAAATTTCTGGCACCGACAATATCCAAGCATAGTCGGTATAAACGGGAAGTTTTGTTAAAAGGAAGAATACAAATGAAGGTTAAACGCGCCAATTCTGAACGAAGCCGTGAAGTCGATCGATCACAACGGGCATGAAAGCGTTCATGCTGTCGGCGATTAAGGCTTCAAAATGACGAATAGCTTCATCTTCGGACAGTTCAAGATGAAATCGATCGTGGACTTTGGCAACGACTTTATCAGATTCGCAACGAATATCGGGAATGTTGGCCTGAATCATTAAAGTGAACAAATTAAGAATTAGATTGGACGATTTTCGCAAGGTGGTGTAAGCGGTAAAACAGTGCTGCTTAAATTGATCGAAATAAGGATTTAACGTTCCCCCCATGCCTTCGATTAATTCGCGAGGCAATTTCATGAGAGGCGCAAAAGGTTTAGGGTCGCGGCCGAGAATATAGCCAAAGTCAGCGTGGAAAAAGTGGCCATCGGTGGTCAAGAGAAGGTTATCCAAGTGTCGATCACCAACACCGAGGATATAAGTAATGACACTATAACCAGCGCATGACTTGATAAAGGTGTCCATGGCAGACGGGAGAACTCGCAAGTTTGCCGAAGGGTCAGGATTGTTAGTTTGCAGGTAATTAAGAATAGATTTATACTTTTGAACGATGGTGGATAAGGGTAGTGAAGGTATAAATTGAACCATTCCAGCGGTTGACGAAGTTGCTAATATTTTATAGGGAGATAATTTGAGATCGAGATTCTCTTCGCGCAATAACTTGTCCATTAGATTGATGATTTGAATAACTAACTGATCTTGACGTAGATCATCGCCTGTTTTGAATAGAAGAGGATACTTTTTGCCTTGGGTAGTTTGAAACGTAAGAAGTAATGGTGATAAGGTAGATTTAAATACGCTACTCTCATCTGGTATACATCCGACAATCGAGACGGTGGGATCGAGAGGTAAAGGAAGAGGAGGATCAATGCGAAGAAAATCGTGTTTAGGATTTGCGACAAATTTTTTTAGATTTTCCACCTTTTGAAGACGATTTTGTCGAGAATTACGAATATCCCGCGATAATTTTGTTAGTACAGTAACGAATTCACCTTGTCGCAATAAAATTTTCCGGATATCTGCACCGTCGGGTTGTCGGAGGAATTGGGTCATTAATTCATACTCTACTTGAGCGTAACTTCTCCGATACGATGGATCTTGAGATGCACTATGATCATCACATTCGACAAGTAGGTACCAGTGAAGATAATTGCCCAGTTTAAAGTTTTTGGAGGCTCTAGAAACGAGAAATTCGGCCAGCGAAGATATTTTAGTTGAACGGTATGGTGCTGATAGGTTAACATCAGACGGTCCATTTAACGGGATTTCGTCGACAAGTTCATTCTTAGGTTCGAATTTTAAAGCTTGTACTAATTGAAGCAAGTAAAGAAGAAGATCATCATCGTTTGATGTACGTAAACGTTCAACGGCGTAAGCTCGTACAGCTTTATGGTCGAAAGATGGACCAAGTAATTCCAACGTGTCTTCAACATCGATGTCAACCCATTTTGGAATAAGTTGAACGGCGGTTCTAGCTTCATTTCTATCTTGCCACGATACAGATTTAACAAATTTGGTAAAGGCACGTTTTTCACGTGTGAGATAATGTCGATATTGCCAAACTAAATCTTTTTCTTCGGAGTTTAACTCTCTAGTTGGCCCGTATTGCATTATAGCGTTAAGTTCATCCCTATTTTTGGCGTTAGGTCTTAAATCTTCATCCATGGGCGAAGTTCGATGACTACGAATTAATTTCCGATGTTTACTTTCAGCAGGATTATCCTTTCGATCAACTTCAAGATCATAAACCTCACAACTGCGTAATTCATTAATACGATCGGGCGATGTATATTCATGATCAGTTAATCTATTACTTATACCGGGTATATTGTACTCGAAGTCGGTGAAAACGACGGGTAAATCGAACTTTGGAAATTCGATCAAAAGATACACTAAATCATGCCAAATGGTATCTTCATTAGGGTTAATCATACGAGTGGGATCTTCGTACATTCGCTTTTCGAAATTTTCTATTTCACGAAAAGCCATTTGATCTAACCATCGACATTCTGGGATTTCGCCCATTTCATGCTTCTTCATTAAACATTCCAAACGATCCATTTCACCTTGGAAGCTAGTTTTGACGTTTTCATTAAGAGGTTCTTGGTATGGAGTTTTGGTTGGCGATAACCCATCTGCTGCACGATTAATGTGAATTTTGCAACGTTGCCGACCTTTTCGTAACATCCAATCTTCATCAAAGATGCCAATAGTAGTTCCACCTAGTGGTGATGCATGCGAAGGTTTTTCATTTGTTGTACCTACAAATCTCCAGACAGTTATAGCAATCTGAGCTGATCGAGATAGATTACAATATTTAACGGGAAATTTGAACCATTCATTCCACGTTTTATTTCCCTTGAGCTCTTTCCAACCTGTTTTCACCGAAATGCTTAAAGGTTTACAATCTCCCCATAATTGCGCAGTGACATAAAGTCCCGAATAAATGTTATCATCCCAAGCCCAGATATTTTCGTGTAAACTTAAACTATCACCCTGAAGTCCCGTAAGTGAATTAATTTTCACTCTAACTTTATAATTTAATGAATTTGAACAGGCGAATGAAAATGGTTCCATGAATCCTTGCATTCCTTTTATACTTTGATACCATTAACCTATTAGTATAATTTGGTTAAATTTTTTCATTAATGTTATAATTCTAGCAAAGTGCACAATACAATTATTTTATTGTATAATGAGAATGCATTACAAGATGCTCCGAAGCCGACAATACCTTGACAAGGATCATCCGACTTTGGCCATTTGTACGAAGAGAATGAGTTAAAGTTTTCAAGAGTACAAGGGAGAATGTCAAAGTCAAGCGAATGGAAAAAAACTTTTTTTTGGAAAAAATGGACGAAAACGCCCAAAACGGCAATTCCCAAAAACGCTTTCCTAACTAGTATAATACTCCCAAAGCGGAAATAAAACCAGATCTAATCCGGAAGCTGCGACACCCCTCCGCTGTTTCTATTTTTGGAACCGCGCATCCGAAGGCGCCTCTGCTTACTCAGCTATACAGCTTTATCACGTGACTCTCGCTTAATTCTCCTGGCCAGCTTAGGTAATCAATTGGGGGAAGTGTCGCACTAATGACTTGAGAGGAAAGGTTTGTAGGAGAATCTTTTTTTTTTCTTGATAGGCTTGTGAAAGAGTTTTTTTGTCTCGTTATAATTGAGGAGTTTGGGGTGTGAAGTCTGATTAATTGTTTATTCATGAAATTTGGCTAACTTTGGTTGGCAAAATTATTTTCTTGGAAATTTTTGAAGATAAATTATGGGGTTTGTATTTTGATGATTTTCATTTGTATAAATATTTGGATGTTTGTGTTTAGGTGTGGGAGGCTAACCCAACAATTTTCATTACTGTAAAAATTAAGTATCTCACGAGATTCTCGTCACAAACGTTCAGCCACTAGTGCAAGACGTGCGTATTATCGAAAGAAAAGGTACGCGTAACCCGATCGCATCTACCGTCACCATACCTAACTGGGACGTGTAGAGCTTTCGAGAAAGGCAGACAGCCTGCCAATACTCGTATTGGCGTTAAGAGAGTTCATTTAGTGCGTACACGCGGAGGGAATCGAAAATTCCGGGCTTTGCGACTCGATATGGGGAATTTTTCCTGGGGCTCTGAAGGCATTACGCGCAAAACGAGAATTATTGCGGTTATTTACCACCCATCCAACAACGAACTTGTTAGAACGAATACATTAACTCGATCAGCCGTCGTTCAAATTGACGCTGCGCCATTTCGACAATGGTATGAATCCCATTACGGGCATCTTTTGGGAAAACGCCGTCAACATAAAAGTGCCGCTTCAGGTGAAGAAGAAATTAAGTGTACAAAGAAGCAAACATCTCGGTATAATGCACACGGCAAAGTTGATATTGCTTTGGAAAAACAATTTGACGCTGGCCGATTGTACGCTATTGTGTCATCCCGCCCCGGGCAATGTGGAAGATGTGACGGTTACGTTTTAGAAGGGGAAGAGTTAGCTTTCTACCAACGAGCTATTAAGAAATAATCGATAAATATTTACAATTTTACGTTAATCAAACGTCGGTTAAGTCAATCTTCTATTAATTGATACGTTAATCCATTCGTATAACAGGCTGTGTATCTGCTATTCAATGTAAAATATTGCGCGTAAATTGTTAGCGCGCAAATAGGTCAAGTGTCGCAAACAGTGGGTATCGAGTGAATTCCAAATTGGAGAGAGAGAATTTAGGTTCAAGTGAGCGCATTTGGAATTATGACTTTGCGAAATTTCAATGGTTACGCACAATTGATCCAGAAAATATTTAACTTTCTGTAGTCTTGGATATAATGATCAAGGGTGGATATATTCCTAAAATATCTCCTACCGAACACTTTTGGAGCGAATGGCTCACGATGTATTGCAATGGATTTTACAATTTTGATAGTGCTGCGGCGTAGCAAAGTTTACTTGCTAGTAAACAAATGTTTTGACAAGAATGGCTACACAATTAAACCGCGCTAATGGCATACTACTCAGCCATCCTTTTTTGGCGCTAATTGATTTGTCGCATCGTGAGATTTTCTCGGGGTGTAAACAAAGGTGAAATGGGGAGTTTGTCCAAGTTCTTCACGATACTTTGGTTCCACGAATGTCTATTTAAACAGGCTTGTTCTTCTTGTCAATCTTGGTCTTCAGCGAGGAGGTATTTGGTTCGCTCACTTGCCCATTTCCTCCTCGCTGACTTGGAATATTCTGCCCCACCTGGCTGGTTTTTTTGTGCTTCAAAATCCTTCATTATCGCAATAATCTCACTTGTCTGGCTAACCGATTGTATTTTTCTTATTTAGCGTCTCCAAACTTACTTTACACTCTTTTAAGCTTTTGTTCATTTTACCCAAAAGTATTTCGAACATTTAACTTTGTAACGGTAAGTTCTCTTGGGTCAGTTTTACCTGTTTTTCCATACTAACAAACTTGTTTTACGTATTTAGGTTGTTTGTTAATCTTTACAATCCGTCAATTCGTTCAATCTTATTGTACATTGCATTCTGTTAATGTTTATCGTAAACACTTTTCACTTTGGCATATCATTTCGATGATTTTTTCATTTCTTCACCTTTGCAAATGTCGCCAAAACCTGCCCAGAATTTTATATTTCTCTCGTAACTCTCACTTATCTACATCGCAACTCGCATCAGTGGTGCATGTTTGTTACTATACTCCTGATTTTTTTGGGCATCGTTTATTCTACACCGTATAATAGTTAGTTTGATCATCTGGAATTTACCATTTACGTGAATTTATACCTTTAGACTGGTTGGGATGGTTCTAAATTCCATTTATACATATTTTACTTAGCTTCTATTTGGTCCTTTTTACTTGATCTAACCGTACAGTTGAATTAACTCTTTATAATTATTATCAGACGTACATTTACAAGTTTGTGCATAGTTGACATTATATTTTTATTCTCCTTGCCTTCTATTTCGCTGATCATTCGCAGCCCGGTCCTAATGTATCTGTTTGACCATTATATATTGCGCCTTTCCTTAGGCGTAATGGACTATTTACCATGCCGTGGGAAGATGGTTATGTCAACATATACTTTTCGAGTTTGAATAATTCCTTACCCATTATCATATCAATGCTGGTGCTGGCGCATTATTATATTTTGGATCATTAACTTTTAAATTTACGAATTGCGACGTTTTACTATTTGGGCCCTATTGATGTAATTTTCAATCCGCGGAACCCAAAATTGGGGTATACTTTGAGGGACTCACTATCTAGTATATATTGGATTTAAGTTTTTGAGCTATACAATGGTCGAGCGGGTCTCGACTTAATCCAGACTGATTTAGTTGTCGGTTTAATGACGAAAACTTTATTTTCAGGGTCCTGATTGTAGTGTAATTATACCTTCCAAACCGGAGTACTTGGATCATGTGTTCAAAGCTATACACTGGCAGTATACGCCTTTTGTCTGGTCTTGAATGTTAAGAGAAACCTACTATTAGCATGGAGTAGTCTTGACATAAATTTGGCGTGCTGTAAAGAGTTTGATCATTGCTATTGATTTCTCTATTAAAAGAAAACTGGTTTCAAAGATATTTCTGCGGGGTATGAGGCAAGGCGTTGGTTATATTCAGTTATGATACTGAATACTCATTTCTAACACCTCGAGTTCAATGACTTCATTCATCCTGGTTTCGGCTATTCTTGACGTGTACTACCCTATACAAGTAGTATATACTTGAAATATTTTACGAATTAATTGATTCCCTGCTCTGGTACCCGGATGATGATTTTGGTGTATAATCGATCTCAGTATGGTTCTAGGAATGGCCTCTAATATTGATTATTTGCTGGTTTCAAATGGATCATGTTAATATTTATTCTAAATTCCCATTAATTCATACCTTAAATTTGTCCATGGAATGCAGGTCTTCTATTAATACCGATACGATGTATCGTAACGTATTATCTACTTATTTTCATGCATTTTACAGCGTCTGTTTTTAACCTTAGATATAATTTACAATTTACTCTAGTTTTCCCTTGCATGAACCTTTTCAACCGTTGCATTAATTTTGTTGGCGCATCATAATTCTTCTCCCTGAATATCGCATCATGGGACGGGGATTTTACGGCGGACTTTACAGCTTCGAAATTAAAGGCTGTACGAAAACTATACGGCTAGTCTAACTTATATGTACAGTAGTTTTAAGTCGACTCAAATAGTGTTCATCCGTTGGATATACAGTATTGTATAGAGAAAGAGGCATGATACATTCTACTGATTGAAAGCGTTTTTCACTCTTTAACAATGAGGACCATGACATGTACAACGATTTGTTTGGATATGGTATATACAGAATTTTCGACTTAGCAAACACGGCGCCCAATTTTGGATACTGATTATTCTCCATTGATGATAATGGTTAATTTAACATACTTTGCACAGCAGTTGGCCTCACAGGACGAAAATGAAATCGAGCTAATATAAAGCCAATTGAATCTAGTTCCCCCAAAATTTTAGCCCATGGCGTAAAGATTCATCCTGGTGGTGTACAATGTTTGAAACTGGGACATTCGTTAAATAATAATGTTACTCCCTTTTACCTTATAAGAAATATAAGGAGTTAACGACATTATAAACATAAATTTTAACCAGGGTTCTCACTATGGGTAAACCCCTATAGAGAGAAAGTAATGAATGATAGACCAAATGTCAATTTTCATCCAAGATGAAATAGTGTATAATCTTAATTTTTGAATAATTAGTCTCCTACATGTACAATAATTCGACTGTAGATATAATATTAGCCATATTGATTGAAAGATTGTGATAGTATAACTGGGGAGCATAATTGGGGGGGGAGTATACACCTTATGTGCACTGCCCCCCGCTACACATTTGGGGGCTCAAGCACTACCTATACACTATAAAGCGTGTGGGCCAGCCACACACTCGGCGACCCAAAGTGGAGCGCTAAAAGGTTTCCCCGGCGGAAAAAGAAAAATAAAAGCAAACACCGCCACAAGGAGAAGAGTGGCGCGGGTGGCTGGAGACCATGGACGATTTATCGCGTCGAAACGAGTTTTTCGCGTTCAATTCATCCAGAAAGTAACGATAACTACGATATTTTGCTTAATTGGTGGGACGACTAGCTAATATATAAATGGCGTTTAAATTAATGGAGATTTTACAGATTTACAATTGTTGGGAGCATTGGGGTTCGTAGATATCGAACTTATCAATTGTTAAGGAGATTTTTGGGGAAAAGTTTAGAGGAATTTCTCAAAGGGGTTTTTTCGTGCAGTGAATTGGAGTTTACATTTGAGATTTAATCACAGTTAATACATTTATTATTCCGGGTATGGCATCTTTCAAAGTAGGGCAGACAGTGGAATTGAACGATGGACGAGTGGGGATAATTCGATTTATCGGCGAAACATCATTCTCTTCGGGGCGATGGGTTGGTGTGGAGTTTGATAGTCCATCTGGTAAAAATGATGGTAGTGTACAGGGGCAACGGTATTTTAATTGTAAACCAGGACACGGAATGTTTCTTCGAACTACGGGTATTGCAAGAATTCTTCACAGCAGTTTATCTACATCTACATCTTCATCGTCTTCACCCTCTGGGTTATCAGGTACTGCTGCTGCACTTAAAGCGCGTACACATGCTAGGTTAGGATCCTGTCCGAATATTTCATCACCCGGATCAGGCAAGAGTTCGTCAACTGCTCGACCAATATCGGGATCAGATACTACACAGGCTCATCGACCGGCTACATCAGTTTCAGGATTTGTAGGTGGTAATACAGGGTCACATTCACATCGGTTCAGTCATTCGCCAACAAAGGTTTCGTCAAAGTCATCTTCATTACGTGGTACGGGTGTGAGTGCTGGTGCCAGTAGTAACTTATCGTCACTTCAGAGTGGGCCTTCAAAAGTATCACGTTTATCCCGTCCTTTAAGTATAAGTTCCCTTTCACCGTCCAAAAGTGATAATACATTACCGGATAAACAGGAGTGTATAGACTCACCAAGTCAAGATGAATCATCCGGTCAAAGTCCCTCCAAGCTACTTCGCCCGTTAAGTTATTCAATACCACAGCTTCAAAGTGCCACGATACACCAACTACCGACTGCGTCACCAAAATTAACATCGACGGAATCTTCAAACGGTTTGGTTCAACAAGGCATAACGAGCAAAGTGATGGACGATCTTCAAATTAAAGTTCGACTTTTAGAGAAAAAACGTATGGAAGATCGGGAGAAAATACGTACTCTTGACGCTACACAGAAGGAGAATACGCGATTAACAAGTATCATACAAAAACTTCAGACTAAATATCAACCGCTACAGCAGGAAGTAATTGGACTACGAGAAAAGAATAAGGAATGGGAACTCAAGTATACAGAAGCACAGAATTCAGTTACTGAGAATGAATCAATTCTGGAAATGGCAACACTGGATCGTGAAATGGCGGAAGAACAAGTTGATGTTTTCAAAGCAGAACTGGAAACGGTTAAGCATAAAAACGAGGAATTGCAGCTAGAGAATGAAATACTCAAGGAAGAAATTCAAGAGTTATCAAAAGATATGAGCCCAGAAGAGCGAGCAAGCAAAGGCTGGCTTCAAATGGAGCGAGAGAGTGAAATGTTGCGTGAAGCATTGATAAGGTTGCGTGATATAAGTCAAGAACAGGAAGCACTGTTAACGAAGCAGATTAGAGATTTGGAGAAGGATGTTCAAGAAATGCCTAGTTTAAGGAATGAGGCAGAAGTAGCGAAAACTAAATTATTGGAAAAGGAAGAATTAGTTGCAGATTTAAAACAGCAACTTGAAGCTGCACTGAGTGCAGAAGATATTATCGAACAGATAACTGAACGGAATCATATATTAACCGAACGAGTAGAGGAATTGGAAAAGACGGTTGAAGATTTACAAAATTTACAAGACTTGAACGACGAAATTGAGTTTAACCATGGGGAGAATGAGAAACAACTTCAAGAGTTGATAAGTTATAAAGACACGGTTATCAATGAAAACGGACGCAAGTTGAAACAACAGGAAGAATTGATTGCGGATCTTCACTATACAATTCAACGGTTTAGAGAATTAGTTTCAACGTTACAGGCAGATTTGGAAGAAATGCGTACATCAAAACGTATTACTGAAAGTGAAGCACATGAGTTGGATAATAAATCGCGGGCGATTATGGACCTGAATCGTAAACTACAGTTAACGGTAAGTAATACACGAGCGCAAACGATTGAAATGGAATTAAGGCGAATTGAAGCGGAGGAAGCCATGGAGCATTTGGCTATATTACGGAATTTTCTACCAGAAAGTTTAGAATCGGAAGGGAATTCGGTATTAACGTTATTCTGGTTCAAGAGAGTTAGCGCAAAAGTTCGTTTACTGGAAAAGTTCACGCATAATACAGTTTCGAGTGGAAATGAGGGATCGGGACGGGCCAATCAAATATTTTTCGCATGGGAAGTATTGGAACAGTTAAAACTGATAGAATGTTTGTGCGATAAGCTTGGACAGAGTATAGCGTGTGCAAGTTTAGAGGAGTTTAGTGGATATAAGGATGTGTTATTCGAACTTGAAGCGGTTGAACGGGGTATCATGGAGTATTTGGAAATGGCAAAAACGGAAGAATTGGTGGAATGTGATATGATGGAGGGATTAAAAAGATGTACAGCGGTAATTGAGCATGTCGCGGAGAATATGCATGGAAGAGGAGCGGAGCACTGGACGGAGGTTAGCCTGTTTAACGTGAAAGTTTGTCAACGATACGTTGAAAGTAGTGTATCGGTGTTAAGCGTTATTCAAAGTGAATTAAAGACGGTATGGCAGGAGGGAACAAATGATACAACAGAGACGCAAGAGATGGAAAGATATGTAGGATGTATAGATGAAGTGATAAGCATTGGAAGAAATTCGCAAACGGTGGGATGGAAATTATTAAAGTTAATAGAAGAAGCAGGAAAGCGAAATCGAGCGCCAAAGATGGAGATATTTGAGGAAGGGTTAGGAGAAAATAGGCGGAATGGAGAGGAACTGGCGAGATTAGTACGAAATTTAGGTCTAGGGATTTTAAATGCTGTACATGATGAACAAGGGGAGTATAAAGTGACACGCAAGGAAGTATTAGGATGTGTAAAAGGGCGATTGGAGGGAGAGGATTGGGCATGTTTAGGAAAACGGGCACGGGAGATATTTGATGAAGTTAACAAAGTATACGAATTGGCAAGCGAAGCGACGTCATGGGAGGAATTTGAAAGGACAACACCACCGTGGATACTACGAGCAAAGGAGATGCGTATGCAGCATGTAGCGGAGGTTGAATTAAACGATGAAGTGAATAAATTACGGGATGAATTACAAGAGCGAAAAAAGCAAGTTAAGCTAGGAGAGACGAGTATAAACGAGGCAGGGCATCGAATCGAGTTATTAGAACGAAGGTTAAAGGAAGCTATCGTGAAGAAACAAGAGTGTACAGAATTGGAACGGCAAACGAAGTGTATGAAAGAGCAAATGGAGGAGTTGACACGCGTATTAGAAGAGCGTACACATGCTGTAACGACGATGGGACAAGAGTCGGAGCATTGGAAAGGTGAAGCGAATAAGTTTAAGGCTATAGTTGATAGCAAGCGTGCATTAACACAGGGTGGGGACGGGGATAGGAATGGGAATGGAGATGATGGAAGAGTGAGAAGACATGGTGAAGCAGCGAGTTTACGAGGAGAGATACGAGCGTTACAAGCGGCAAATCGATTTTTGCGGCGACAAAATCTCCAAGATACTGTACCATTACGACGACAGCAGCAACGAGGAGAGGAAGAGCAATTACAAAAGCCGTATTGGCTAGCAAGATCAATAGTTCGGACCAAAAGAGGAAAAGGAGATGAAAAAGGACAAGACGAGGTTAAAGTGCGCACGGCAAGACTTTTGAAAAGGATAACAGGATTGCCAGAGCAAGGGAGTTTAGTGGAGTTTTGTGGAGGAGAGGAAACAGAAAATGAATTAAGACGGAATCTGTGGAAGCCGAGACAAGCTACTCTAGAATATCAGTTGTTGAAGCAGGAGAGTTTAATTTGGGATATTTGGCAAACGTGTGGTGGTGGAGATGGAGATTTTATGGGAGACGTTGGAGTGGCGATACCGGTATTATAAGGGATGGATTGCGAGGGAGAAAAACAGGACAATTGGAACAAGAATAGATACAGAGGATCAAAAGGCAACATCCATATTGTGACTGGGAGAGAAGAGTTAGTTGGGAGAAACGAGTGTGAATGGGGAACAAGGAGCAAAATACCTTTCGACGACTCGCATGATCCGGGCGACAAAGGCTTCCAGATGAAAAATGGCTTTGCGACCGCGATGTAGACGATGTTCGTAGAACGCAGCCCATTTGACGAGTTGGGGTCGGATGGGATGATCAGTCAAGGGAAATAACTTGAACATGAGAAGCTTGAGGATCTGAGTGGGCGGTATACAGTGGACGAGAAGTTCGTAAAATTTATCACGAACACTGAGGATCATGGCGGGAGTTCGATCGTTTAGAATATCGACGGCGACACGACCAATTACCAGTTCCCAGTCAGGTTGGGCAGTAGGAGTTGTGGAATCGATATGTTCACTGTGAAAGATTGTAAATTAGTGGGAAGCCTTTGGATTAAGATAATGCATATATATTGAAAAAGGGCAAAATTGTACTTTTGGGCGTAAAGAGCTTCGAGCATAAGAAGAGCGCGTCGCATGTTTCGACCGGACTGACGGGCAAGTCGAAGATTTAATTCGGGAACGAGTTTCAATTTTTCGCGCTGAACAACATCATCCAGGGCAGAAGAAATATCTGTTTCACTGGGAGCGGGAACTCGTAGAAGTAGACATCGGGAGCGGATTGGGGCGACGATTCGAGAAGTGCTGGTTGCCACGAGAATAATTCGGATATTGGCGCTGTACTTTTCCATGGTTCGACGAAGAGCAGCTTGGGCATCACGAGTCAAAGTGTCGGCTTCATTGATGACGATGGCTTTAAAGCGATGACGGGCCGTAGTATCAACCTGTTGGGTTTGGGCCACCTCTTTGATTAGATCTTGAACGATAACACGATCGTACATGCCAACGTCCGAAGGTGATATTTCAATGTGGTGATTTGACGATATAATGGAAAACTCGAGTTTCCGGTTAGACGTTGTAACAAAAACCCGCGAGTCAATTCGAATTCGTCCGGTTGATGATCCAAATAATTCCTTGAGTGCACACGCAACTCGAGTTTTTTTTCCCGCTCCCGACGGCCCGTAAACTAGAAGATGGGGAAAATCCGAGCTTTGTGCCTGTTAAACGATAAAAAGGTAACGAAGAAAGTTCTCCCGGAGCGTGCGCGCGTGTTTTGTTAACAATGATCAAAATTATTTTGTACAAAACTAAATAAATTGGTATACCAGAGCTTTAAGACGGGACGTGAGGGCACCGTGAAATGTCAACTGCGACATTTCTGAAGGACGGTATTTGTCCATGTATAGAGCCATGATTTAATTAAATCCCGAAATTCCGAATGGGTAGACGCGATAGTAAACCAAAGGATCAAAGGAGAATAAACGGGGAAAAGTGTCGCGATGGGAAAAATCTTCAGAAATTTCCCTTAAGAGCCTGAACACGGAGGAATGGCGGTGCAGGGAAACCCGGCCCGGGGGCGCGTTTACCGGGACGACGAAAGAATGGGGATTTGAGGATTTTCACTTTCGGTTTCGCCGCCGCCGTCGTCATCGTCATCGTCATCCCATCCATACACCTTAACTGGCCTTGAAACTTCAGATGTACATACCACTTGAGATATGGGCTGGGGAACTCTCAAACTTGATTCCGCCAACCCACAATCTCTCCCCGTAGAATCTGGTTTGACAGGTACCTTAAGTAGAGACTCTCGTAAATCTTCAATTGCACGCTCCTTGCTTTCAACCCATTGACCCGTAACCCGGTGATTCGATGTATTAATTATTTCATTTCGCTTTCTTTCCGTTGTCTCGATGAAACTTTGTAATTTCTGTATACGCCGTTGTTGTTGCTGACGATCCAGTTCAGGCTTTGCTACGAGATACTCGGCAAAAGCTTTTGCTTCACTAATCGTACGTAACCGTCGACCGTCCAGGTTACGACTAGAAGCATTTTCATCAACATGATTTCTCTTCTTCTTTCGTGATGACATACGCCCTCCCGCAGCGCGTAACTGAGATCCGAATCCTCCCTTGCCGCCCAAACACCGAACCGATAATCGCAACGGTAAAAATGCATCATTACTGCTTTCCAGTAAACTTGATAAAGGTAAAGTGTTCGTCGATGTAAGATATTTTCCCGCGTTAGTGGAAATAAGCAGCCGAGTACAATCTAATGATTTGGGTAAACGGGAAAAAATCCTCCAAACAATATCACATTCTCGATCATCACAATGTCCCACTACAGTTAAAGTCGGTGCAACACCCAAGCCAGGAAGCGTTGAAAGCAAAACATTAACCAAACGACCTTGACGAACATTCATCTTGTCAGAACTCATGTAGTCGATGTTGATTCTGTCGGTTTTCACGCTGTTGATGCTGATTGTGTCGCGATTCTCTCCTTCGCCCCGTCCGTCCCATCCCGCGCCGTCACGTGCTGTGCTGAGTCAGCTGCGCTTTTCGCCGAATGTGGGAAAACGGAGGCGGATTTTGCACAAAGGATTTTACCAAACGATTGTTAAAGTCGATTGACCAAGTTTAGTGGATGACTTATTCGCTTCGGAATCATTTTATCAGACATTATTTAATCTCCAAGGAAATTTCCAGGTATACTTGAAGAATTGGAACAAAATGTAAGTGGTGCGACCTTACCCACCCTTTTTTACCCTGTGTGAATTCTCCGTGTGCGTTATAAATATTCATATACTAAATCCCCATTTAGGCTTATTCCCAAGGAAGATAGAAAATTGATACACCAGTATCTTTTTAAAGGTGCGATAATTCTTGGGCTTTATATATCAGGCTGCCTGATGTATAGCTAACCCTTCTACCCTACTCCCACCCACCCACACACACATACAGAAGGTGTAATGGTAGCGCCAAAAGATTTTAACTTGAATAAACATCCACATATTAACGTTCGAAATCTCTATGTAAGCCCACCATTTAACCATCTTCTACCATAGTTTTTAGCCATACTAAATCATTTATTCCTCATCTTAAAAATCCTACTGACTTATCCCAATTTAAGGTCATCAAAGCTATGCAATCGCTTACATCCCGAGGTTACGTCAAAACCCAATTTTCATGGCAATGGTTCTACTATACCCTTACACCAACTGGTCTCGAATTTTTACGTGATTGGCTTCATGTTCCCTCAGGTTACTTACCCCAAACTCATATCAAAAATCAACGTCCCAGCGCTCAACCTCGTGGATACTCTGGCGGCGCTCACGGCGACGAACGTGATCGCGACCAAGCCACACGCCGTGGCATGGGTGGCGCAGGCCGTGGCGCCGGCCCCCGTCCCGACCGTGATGCTTACTAATCCTCCTCCCTCCACCTGACCTGTACGCTACTCCCTCTTCTTAGTAATACACCCACATCTCCTGTTTACGTAATCAGGAGTATTTAAGCTTTCGCGTGTTCGCACCGTCGTTCTCGGTTGGTTTTTTTTTCTTTCCATGTGAAATCTAAAATATTTAATTTTTACGCATCAAAAGTATACGCGTAGGTACCATTAGACAGTACGTTGTCGCTGGTGATTATTTTAAGTACGTTCTGTACTTATTGTTTCACACTAATCGAGAAATCTTTTTATGGGAAAAGTTTTGCTCGGTATTCGTACGGCAAGGTGATAATATTATGGTTAAATTAACCTAGCGTTTAATGATTAGACGCAGGGTACCTTTTTAAGAGCTAACCTTGTTTAAATACTCGTTTTGTTACGAGTGTTCTTATACATAATATGGTTTAGCGTCAGAGAAGTTATACATTACATTATACATTCACACAAGAAAACGTATCAGTTTCACATATCAATTCATGCCCGTGTGCGTGTAAACCGACTCAACCAATCTGACTTAGTAGGTAGTCCGTCGTGGATAAGTCAAATTGGGCGATATTTTCAATCTCACTGGCCACTTTACCCACGGCTCGTTCAACGCATCGTAGTTGGGGAGCAAACATGGCCGATTGCTCCTTGAGTATACCACCGTGCTGAAGGAAAATTGTCTCAAACCATCGTAGCGCGAACTCCAAGTGTGGTTGACTATCCAATTGTTGGGCAATAAACGTTAGCATAGGTTGTATGTAAACCGTGGGAAGTGTATTAACGATAGCAGAAATATCTTCGGGGCGGATCGCTTCATAAACCAAGCGTAAAAGTTTCAAATCATTTAACCGTAATGCCATAATTAACGCTACCAAGTGGTTTCCCAATGATAGATTTTCAACAATAGCTTGTGGTGTTACACTAACATCCAAGTTAACAGGATCAAATCGATAACTTGATATGGCCCTATCCAATGAATAAATTAACAATCCCTCCGTTGTCGCAGCGCAAAACATACGCCCCGTCGGCGCAAACTTTATATCGGAAACGCGAATTTCGGGACGAAAAAGTCGTAAAGATGGATCACGATGTTTAGTACCTGGTAAAGGTTGGACACTAGAATTAGAATTTCCTTCCGGATCGTGATCTATCAAGAGTTTTGAACCAGAATCAAGCTTAAGTTTACTATTAAGGTATTCTTGAGTCCCATCAAGCGATAGGTTAATTGAAACGGTGAACTTTTTCATGAGATGACACGATTCTACGTTAAAAAGGCAAATGTACTTGCTATGACCCGCTGCCAGTAACGATGATCCATCAGGGGAATAAGTTATACATGTAAAATGATTAGTTGAATCAACGTTAAATGCTGTTCGGGTGTCAGTATGCTTTCTACCTCCCGTAATATCTCGTTGACCATGTATCAGGGATTTTTGGAGGGCTGTTTCAACACACCAGAAAGTAATCTGACCGTCCAAACTCGCAATGGCCAACTGAGTGGAATCCGGATGGAACGTTATATCGAGTATATCCGATTGAAGTTGAAGTTGCTCACTACTCTGACATCGATTAAATATGTTCCACAGGCGAACCGTATGATCCCAACTTCCACTTGCAAGTGTTAGGCCATCCGGTGAATATGTAAGTCGTGATACAGGCCCTTGATGACTTGCTAATCGGTCCAGTAACTGACCAGTTTGTACAGACCAAACGTGTATTTCAAAAGATTGAAGTGATCCTGCACATACTACCTCTCCACTAGGATCAACTGCCAATGAGATAAATGAAATATTAGTTGGCGCTGTGAAAGTACGGAAGTTTCGATATCTAATTAAATCCCAGGCTCGAACTGACCCATCAAGACTCGCTGTGAATAAAACGTTGCCCTGTTTCGCAAACTGACAAGCTGTGATACTCGATGTATGCTCTGTAAACGTGACGATGCAAAAGCCCGAAACTGTATCCCAGAGTTTAATTTTCGCATCTTCCGTTACCGTAACAATCCGCGAACCATTACATGTATAAGCTATTGCGTTGATAGAATCGTAATTACTCTGCTGTTTCAATATATACGATTCGGATTGCCATTCCCACACTAGTAGTTGTCCGAGTTTTGATGACCCAAACGCTAACCATTCACCTGTACAGTTAACTGCCGTAGAGCTGACTGAGCCGTTCGTTACTCTGTGTTCCCAGTGGTGTTAGTTACCCGGTTTTACGATAAAGTTAACGATAAACCACAGCATAAGTCTAGTTAAACGTATGCGCGTGCACATAGATGAGTACATACTGAAGCGATTGGACTTTCACAAATTCGGGCAATTCGTGCAACTCAAATTGGCCCGTACTCATGCCCACTATGAGTAAGTTGGTCTTAGCGTGGAACGTAGCTGAGCAAAGGAATTCTGCGTGTCCTGGATTGTAAAAATATCGTTTGCTAACCTTCCATCCCACATTTGTAGTCGTCCTGTGAGAATCAGAAGACAAATCGTTTCCGCTAGCTTCGGTGGATTCGGCCGTAACAAACTGCCACATAAACAACGCTCCATCCTTTCCAAGCGACCAAATAATTTCTTGATTTTGAGAAAACCATGCTGATATTACAATGTCCTTGTGACCACTTAACACAGTGGGTATAAAGTTAACCTCACCTGGTAAACTCCAAATTCGTACAGTAAGATCCTTTGAAGCAGTAATCATAAACCGGGAATCACTCGACCAATGAATATCTGTAATAACGTCAAAATGCCCCACGTATTCCGCATGCTTAACAAACGGTGAATAATGTATGTGATCATCATTATCGTGAAGACTTGGAATTGTCGGCGTATTCCACACCTGGACCCGACGATCAATTGCGACGGAAAAATATTGTCCCGAAGGCGCGAATCGAACAGCCGAAACGGAAGATTTAAAGGTAAAATAGTATAAGACGACCATTTTGATTAAACTGGTGAGGATGGCTTTACCGTCTGCGTCAATCGATAAGAGAAGTGTTCCGCGAGGGTGTAAGGCGAGAAGAGTAACATTTTTACGATGAATAGCCGGTAAAAGTGTCGATGTGTTACTGAGCATATTGGTTAGTGAAGGTGGGTTTGCACGACGAAACATAGACGATATGCCGGAGTGTTAGCGTGTATAATGATACAATTACCTACTTTATCAAATCAAATGCTGTGATGCGGTTGCACACGGGTGAAAATAAGGTATTTCCGTCCGCCGAAAAAACCAGTGTGCCTTGTCGGTAAACCGCACCCAATAAACTGATAAGCTATTGTCCTTGGACATGATGTATTAAATGCCTTGAATTAGCCCAATCACCCAATCCAACTCATGCCATCATCAAAATCTCACCTCAAAATTACTTTTCATCCTAATCCGCTCTGAATCTCTCGAAAAATCCCGTCGTCAAAATTTCCTCGTCTCCCGCCCGCCTTTTCCCTCTCCCGCCCGGAACATCTTTTCCCCGCGATGCCGTTCACGTGACCCTGCTCTCGCGTTTGGTGTTGCGCGTTTTGAAGTGACGAGTTTGCATCGAAATGTGTCTTGATGCAACGAATCCCCACGATTTCATCTTTAATATTATCCACTCCCCATCGTGTGACAAGATACACACATCTATATCAAGCTCATTTCCCCCGTGTTGTTTGATTTTCTCGGTGCTCTAATAATTCCTTACTATTTCCTCTACTGTCGATCGTTCTGAATTGTGCGTATCTACAATATATTTTCCCTTGTAAGTTACTATTTGCAATTGTTCTTAATTTACACAAATTTTACCGTAAATCCCTTGATCTAATCATTATACAATTCATTTATTGCACATTAATCTCATGTTTTCATTTATACTAACATTTTACCAAATCATCCCAAGTTGTATGGTACCGTTTGTTAGGAAGTACGCACGCGAATTCCACCTTGATTTCCACTTGATCAAACTATTCCCTTTACCGAAATTTTAACCCTCTTCAAAAATGTCGGGAACCTTATCCCCAATTGGCATTGCCAATGTAAGTTATCCCGTTAACATACCATTCTTCTAGCTAACCCAGCTTCTACGTGACTTGTGTGCAGCTTCCCAACCAACGGTATGGAATATCAGCTTAATACAAGCAAGCAAGCTAGCAAACAAGCAATTCTTACCCATTCCTTGGTCTGTTTGCTAATCTTTAAATTGTCCGTCTCAGGCATAAGATCGTCGCCAAACGTGGAGCCGCTTTTACTATAATGGTATGCATGCCCCCATCACTCTACTTGTTATCAAGTTAGCTCCAAGCATTAAACGTTCCCATTAATCTTGTTTACATTTTACACATAGGTTGCAGGAGAATCGGGTCTGGGAAAAACTACCTTTATCAATACACTATTCTCAACAACCATTAAAAATTACGCCGATCATAAACGTCGACATAACAAACAAATTGATAAAACTGTCGAAATCGAAATTACGAAGGCTGAGCTCGAGGAAAAGTTCTTCAAAGGTATGCGCACATGTGCACGTGTGCGTGCAGGGTTGCCCTTCATTAAATTTCTACTCTACTAACGTATACATCCTTGCCCACACATCCGTTCATCCGTTCTTCAGTTCGTCTAACCGTAATTGATACACCCGGCTTCGGTGACTACGTTAACAATCGCGATTCATGGCAACCGGTTATCGAGTTCCTTGATGATCAACTGGAGTCTTTCATGTTACAAGAGCAGCAACCTAAACGCTCCGACAAGATTGATCTTCGGGTTCACGCATGCCTCTATTTTATTCGACCCACGGGTCATACCCTTAAACCTCTGGACATTGAAGTAATGAAACGTTTGTGTACGCGCGTTAACCTAATTCCCGTTATCGCAAAAGCCGATACACTCAGTCAAACCGATCTAGCTAAATTTAAGAACAAGGTACATGTCATTTCATTTTTCCAACCCGGTGTTCCCCCAAACTAATCATTCACCTTACCCCCATAGATTCGTGCGGTAATCGAAGCTCAACACATAACAATCTATCAACCACCCTTGGAAGAAGATGACGAAACCGGTTTACAACATGCGCGTGCCCTAATCGATGCTATGCCATTTGCCGTAATAGGCTCGGAAAAGGATGTTCAAACGGGTGATGGGCGCCTGGTTAAAGGTAGACAGTACTCATGGGGTGTTGCAGAAGTGGAAAACGAAGAGCATTGTGATTTCAAAAAGTTGCGGTCAATTTTGATTCGTACTCACATGCTAGATCTCATCCAAACTACCGAAGATGTGCATTATGAAGCCTACCGGGCTCAACAGATGGAAACGCGTAAATTCGGTGAAGCAAGACCTCGCAAGCTAGATAATCCCAAGTTTAAAGAAGAAGAAGATGCGTTGCGAAAACGGTTTACCGAACAAGTTAAAGTTGAAGAGCAAAGATTCCGTGCATGGGAACAACGTTTGATAGCTGAGCGTGATCGTTTGAACAAGGATCTTGAGCAAAGTCATGCTCAGATTAAGCAACTTGAAGCTGAAGTTGAAGCTATGCAGAATTCCTTGAATCGGTCGCACGGTCGCCGCTGAGTTGTCCACCTTTTCCCCGTTTAGAGCGCTGCGTCAACGTGTCAATTTAGTTAATGAACCATTTAACATTCTTGTCCGTGTCCGTGTCCGTGCCCGTGCCCATTCCATTTCCCATTTGTTCCTTTCTCTCCATCTCACATGGCAACAGTTTCTCCCCCTCAATCCCACCCTTCATTTCCTTGTCATCGCAAGGCTACACTTGGCTTTCACAATGGTAAGTTTTTCCTTTTTGTCACATGAAACCTCCATCGTGTATAACTAACTCTCTTTTGTCCAACTTTACCCTTAGGCTCCGTTCTTACGGCTGTATACTCATGGGGCCAGAGTAAATATGTGCGTATTTATCATGAAAACATATCCATCCCATAATTCCACATCTTCCCCGCTCCTTCATTGACCTTTTTTATACCCCAGATCTTAACCGCTTCATCGGATCGCCGTATTCGTCTCTTCAGTACATCCACCGCCTCCCCCAATGCTGTTACTTCTCCTATACAAATTTATGATCCACTGGCAACCCTTACTCGATGTATAGCTATTGCGCCTACAAACACTCACTTTTTGACGGCCGGAGCGGGTGATCGTTCCGTTCTACTGTGGGATGTAGAAAAGGCTTGCGTCGTACATCGCTTTGGCGGTCATATTGGTCAAGTTAATACTGTAATATTTGCCGCTCCCTGTATGCCTGTATACCCCCGTTAAACGTTAACATTATCTTTATCTGGACTTATCGCTAACTATTCTTATTCCGGCTTTGTGTGTGCCCATACGTCCTCAATGCCCTATACTTTATTCAGGTCAGCTTACACCAAGTTTATCGGATGAAAAGCGTAAAAAACGACCCGCCGAACCTCCTCATCCTCCTTACATGTGTAACGTTGCCGTAAGTGGTGGTCAGGATCACTTAGTTAACATTTGGGATCTGCGTACCGCTTACTATCGTGATCGTGAGTCCCATCATCGATCTCACCCTACTCCGTTATCATCTTCCGCAGCCGTTGCGTCTGCGTCTACTCCGGCCCCACATCTTTCTTCTAGTTGCCACGTTTATACTCGTCAAGCTGTGCAAACCCTTTCCGATGCTACTGACGCAATAACTTGCGTGGCTACCCACAAGTACGCCATCTACACCGCTAGTCTAGACGGATGTACGCGTATCTACGATATACGCATGGGAAGAATGTGTACGGATAATTCCCAACTTGCGTTAACTTGCCTGGCGCCTCTCTCATCTGCATATGCTTCTGTGCCTGCCCCAGGGTCTGCGCCCAACGCTGATCCATCTTGTGAATTTCGCGATCCGGACAACTCAGATACAGTTTACTTGATCGCAGGAGTTAATCTAGCCATGCACACAAAATCCCGGCGACCCGTTACTCTGGACTTGAAGGACAGATTCGTCGCCGCTACTTCACTCACAGGTGCCCCGTCCTCACCCTCGCCATCAACTCGCGCTCACGATGATCTTGACCCATTCGCTCAGCACGCTCCCCTCCGACTTATCTGTCAACGAACCGGTCGTCTTTTACAAAGTTATTCATGGAAATACCCTCCCCACTGTCAACCTATTCTTCCTCCTACTATAACCACCAACCCAAAGGGCACAACAACATCAAATTCTCCCTATCCTTTACGCTTGCGCTGCGCCTGGGGACCTGATAACCTTACCGTGCTAGCAACCGGTCCACTCGGGCACATTTGGGTTTGGGATATGTTAACCGGTGAACCTTTGCATATTTTACCCCATCATCATTTCTCTCCTTCAACTTCTTCCACTACTCTTCCTTTGACTCATTCTTCTCGTCAAGTCACCGACGTAGCAGTGTGTAATAACGCACTTTCTAATGAATGGTTATCCGCAGGTGCTGATGGAAATGTTGTTATCTGGGGTGAAACTTCGCCTCCGCAGGCATGATTGATCATCTCATATATATATATATATACATATGTATGTATGCACAAGGGTCTTTTTTGAATGAGCGTATTCAAACGTGTACTATAAGTCACCCTCACCGCAGTGTTAAATCATGATAAAGGGACACTTTTCTTGTATGTCGTGCCTTTGTTTTTTCACCAAACTAATCCGAACGAACGAGCGCAAACACCCTCCCATCATAATTTCCCGTTTACTCAGGGCGCACAGTACCCTCCGTCAATAATTATGTCCGATCCCGTTGTATAAGTCGAAGCATCAGATGCTAAATAGAGGTACGCAGCCTGTAATTCGTGAACTTCACCCTCACGGCCCATGGGGATTTTACTACGCCACATGTTCTTGATTTCTGAGGGTACAAAATCACTGATTTCCGTAGCCATGTAACCGGGAGAAATTGAATTGGCACGGGCAAATTTAACCCACTCGACAGCCAAAGAAGTACCTGTGTTGTAAATAATGTTATAAAACGGTTAGTTTTTTCACGGTCTGTTGACACGGACAACATCGTGATGCACACACACACACACACACACACACACACACACGTACACAAATGTTTAACCCCGGCTTTGGCTGCGTTGTATGCAGCTTGTAATTGTGGAATATTCACAATATGACCACTCATACTGGCCGTTGCGACAAAACTTCCGTAGGTAAAGTTAACCATTGGCTTGCCGGCGGCATCTACGCCATCAATTTTCTGACGACGCCAAATGTTTCCGGCTACCCGAGCACAGTAATATACACCATCGAGATCCGTTGCGATAACTTTGCGATAATGTTCAACATCACCGGTGATCATGGCTCCTTGAGTCCACGGAATGCCAGAATTGGCTACAAAAACGTCAAGTCGATTACCAAAATCTTTAACGTTTTCATTAATTGCCTTTTCTACGGCTTCATACTTTGTAACGTCCACCTGGTACGCTCGACCTGTTCAAACACTTGGTCAACATATACTAATTTATTCGTACACCTCGTCCGTAATCGTCAGCACACTCACATTTAACTCCGTACTTCTTTTCAATTTCTGCTGCACGTTCAATCGCAATCTTGTGACTATTATACCATATGGCAACATTAGCTCCCGCTTCGGCCAGTGCATGAGCAACTGCCAACCCAATGCCTGATCCAGCACCCGATACTATGGCAGTTTTCCCTTTTAAAGAAAACATGCTCATAACGCTCGACGGCTTTTGAGCTACCGTATTATTGACAGAGAAAACTCCGTTAACCAGTCCGCTGTCCGACATCTTGTCTTCTGTCCCTTTTATAAATTAGAACCTGTCCGAATGTTACTTGTTCAATGTATACTGCGCGTCAGTTGGCTAAATGGACGGTAACTCAATGCTTTGTCGATGATCGAACGATAAAATTGTCGTAAAAAAGGTAAACGTCCTTGACTTGATGCTTCTTGCGAAATCTGTTCTGCAGTTTACCACAACGTTTGACGGGATGCTGGCTTTTCATACTTTTTCAATGTCCATCACGTGTACTAGATTGTTGTTATCGTGAGCTCGTCACAACAAAACATTAGTTAAACTATTGCCGTTTTAAGTTCACGAGAAACCTGTTTATTTGCCTGATTTTACCGTGCATGGTTAGGGATCGTTGCGTAGAAGAGGATGATGATGATGATGTGTATGTATATGTATATGCAAATGTCTATGCGTATACATATCTGCTTGCGTGTTAACAAACAGATCCAGACATACACCGTCGCATCCAAAGGTCTATACTATTTATGCTTTGCGCTTATCCAGACTGTCTTGACAAGCATTCAGGCCTTCGTATCTAATGCAACTCCAATTCGTGTAAAATTCCACTATCATTATCATCATCCTCATGCTCATCCAACCATTTGTAATTGTGTAATCGTCCAGGCATTGTTGACGCTTCCCCTTGTCCTGTCTGCACACCTTCACCAATAAATAACAGACGCTTATACCCGGTCCAGAATTCTTCAATGTTTGTACATACTCCAAATGCCCTCTCCTCTTCCTATACTATCGTTTCCTTTTCCTCCCTCAACCATGCTTGCACTGTCTTTTGACCTCTGTCGTCATTTACACACTCACTGATCAGCGATATTGTGCAGATAATTAGTGATACCACCGGCTTGTCCGTACACTTCAACTAGCACGTATACCACGCCAAAGTTATACGTAACACCATCTTATTCCGAAATCTTAAGGCCTGCTAGCAGATACACTACACAATGTTTCATTTCGTAGACATAACTGTAATTATGGTTAATACTAGCTGTCTCTTCGCATTTTAACTTTATCCAACTTAACACAACTCGATCCTATATTACACCTTGGCTTACTTTTCTTCCCGTAAATTTGCGACCTGAGTTAATCATCCTTGATTAAACCTTGTCACCATATTTCGTAAAATCGCCCGTTCATACGTATACAACCCGTCAAGATAAATGCACATTTCTCTCATGTATCGCGAAAATGTTGGGAATATGCTATACACAAACCATGTGGAATGAGTGAGTGAGTATAATTAACAAAGCCATAACAACGCTCCAAATTCCTCGCCGCTTCTCGGCCAACCACATTTGATGAACTTTTTGTTCAAATGTCTTGCGCAGATCCATTCACATGCTGCACCACTAAACGGACTTGACCTCGTCTTTATACGTACCAAGATTACGACGTGTCTTTCTTACGCACTCATGCACGCACCCTCGCACCCTCACAAGCAAGCATACCAATGACCCGAATGACCTGCACTTAATCCAACAAATCAATCTTTACGCTAGCTGATCAAACTATACGGCCCGCCACTCATCGCTCTTCAATATCTTCTCTAAACTGCTTTAGAATGAATAACCATCAGGTCTGTCATGTCATCTCATGACATGATACAACGCAGATTAGTGCCAACATGGTTTGCACAACGGGAACCATAGTCCCGGCTGGTTGAGTGTAGCAAGCATATCATATGCTCGTGCCGTGCATTCCGGTTGAATCAGTATCATCACTTGCCCTCAAGCCTTTATTTCCTGTTTTTCCTCTCCACATTTACTAGTCTTTTTGTCCTGGCTTCACATTCCATTCCAGTCCAGTTGAACAAACTTATGCGGTACATACATCATTCTTTCGAAATATTCCGATCCTGACATTTTAATATTTTAACGGCCTCTAATTGAATCACACTGTACGGAATTTAGAACCAAACTTTGCACTGCTAAGCCATTCTCAAATTGGACATAGCCCCCCCATACACGTCTTGCAGGGTGGCTCGAAAATTTTCAATTTCATATTCAGTCCAGCATTTGAGCTCTTATTCCCTTCACCATCATCATCGTCATCAATCATCCACCTTCAATTGGTACTTCCTGTCTTGTGGGCGACATTTGCCCGTACGTTAACACATCCCTATTGTACACGGCTAGTCTTCTGAAATTTAGCCGCATCCAGTGCCGCCCAATACCAATATGGAAAAAGTCGTCAAGTTTGATGCCCTTAAAATAGGAATCGCCGCATGCGTGAGCGGGCTGATCATGATCGTCATACTATGTCTCGCGATGTTGCTTTGGCGTAGTATAGGCTTGAACCGACGAATCATTCGTGATCTCGAACAGAAAGGTATCATTCCCAATGCAACATCCTGCACCCTCACACCACTTGCACCTAGAGTCTCTGCAAAGTCGAATTTCCGGATAAAGGACTGGCCACGCCGACGAGGTTGGTCACATCTTCGGTCTCACGAAAATATTCGTGAGCTTGCCGCAAAACCTTCCACTGTGAAAAATATTTCCTATCCAACTAGGAAACCCTATATGTTGGATACCTGGCGTAAACGTTTGCCGCACTTAATACAATGGAAAAAACAGCATGACGAGGAATCTGGATTGGATGAATTTCCTTGGAACGTATACGCAAGTTCGTTAACCAGTTTAACCAAACCACCGTATACTCCAGACTCGAGTCGTGAAGTAACACGACCCACTTCTCACGACCAGGTAATTCAGACCATGGAACCAGCGTACTTGCAATCACATCGGATATCAGGTAGCATTCACACAAAGCAATTAGATATTCAATCAGACCTTATTGGAACGATACTCACACACGAAGCATACCAAATGTCCGCCAAACCTGACAACGAGTCAAATCATGAGCTGAACGATGAATTGCCTCAGAAAAATATTGGTAACAGTAGTAACCATTCATCGGTACGATCATGTGAACGAGATCCGTTGAGCGTTTCTTATGTCCAGCCTACGCAAAACGAATTAACTTATAAACTTAACAACGGAAATATTCCAGTTGGTAGCAAGGGATCAGCGAAACGCTGGATGAGTAAAATTTTAACGGCCAAGTCAATTAAAAGTCCGAAAAAAATATTTGGGGGTTCCGTACCTCAAGTTAAAAAGTATGAAAGGTACTCGTTAGCATTGACACCGTCACCTATTTCACCTTCCATTGCATCGGGACTTTGTGCATCAACACCCGATGTTTATGCTGATCGAGACACTGAAACGCCAGGTACCGTAAACCTGGTCGGAATTGTGCAGTTGGACGCTATTGATGCAAGATCTCAAAAAAAAAATACAGTCCAAGAATTAGATGACCAAATGGATCATTTATCACCAAGCACAGGCAGTCAATATTCGCAAGACCCAGATTATCCAATTACTCCAACTCGGTCCCATCAACCTACAAATCGTAGGTCAGGCGAACCCGATACTATAGACTTTCCCTCAACACCACCCAATAGAAGGGCGGATGAAAAGTCAACGAATGAAGGAATACCAGAGTGGAGTGAACGACTACGGCCTCCTTATTCAACGTTGCGAATTGTGTCAGATAGTTCATCTTACTCATTTTTTGCGGACAACCGACGTAAAACCGTTTCAACGGGAACGTCTAGCAGTCATGGAAATCCATTTCACTGGGACTCAGCATCGTCAATGGACACACTTCCATCGGCACTGAAGGGTAGTCCACGAGCGCGCAAAACAACACGCAAAGCGAGCAGTGTGAGAATTGATCTACCACCAACTATTTTGGGACCAACACCAATCAATCACGACTATCGTCGACCCAGTAGTGCAAATGGAGATGGATTAGAATGTCGTGAAGCGTCAATAAGTTCACTTATTAACATGTGCCAAGATGGAATAAATGATCACGATGAAGATTCACGATATTCACTGCAACGAAGCAACACGGCATCATCCAACTTGATGCCATATTTACCCGGTCCACGTAAAGATGGAAACGCATCACGGCCGTCAACCGCGGGATCAATGAACTCGCCTGTATTTGCATACATCGACGAAGTTGATGGGTCTGACGAAGAAACGGTCAGTTCTGCAAGTGATGCAGCAGATCGAATTTCGTACCGTGGTTTTGAGTTTTTGGCCGAGCCATTCGACGTTGTTAAACGTCGAGTAAACCCTTCATCATCGTCTTCACTTGACAGTAGCAGTGTATCAGAGAGTGATAAAGATACGCCCAAGAAAGAACCTGAAACTAACGGAGAGCTATCATTAACCCAGTCGTGCACATTAATGGACGAATTTTGTCAAATGCAACCTTGCGATACCCAGGAGTCCGCATCAAAGATGAAGACCACAGATAGTACAACGTTTGACGGACAGAAATCAAGCGAAACTGAATTGGATCGGCCAAATAACCCATTGCCGGATGAAGAACCCCGGAGGGGTTCACTAACTTCATCAATTTGTTCACTAAGGCGAATGAACTCAGAAACTGACGTTATGTCACGAGCGCATCGTCGTTACGCACAATTAACACGAGAAAATAGCCCGTTAGATGATATCACTAGCATTATAAGCAATTCAAGCAAGACAAACTTAAACTGTTCACGGCGGGCTATTTCTCTTAGCGATAGTTGGATGACATGTCAAGATTCAACATCAGTCCCACGTTTGGAGATTCCACAAGAAGAATTGTACCAATTATTCCGTTCACCTTCACCGCCGGTATCACATTATTACGTGCGAAAAGCGAGCGTGCGACTATCCCGTGGATATAGTTCGACATCGACGTCTAAATCTAGGTTACACCGAGTTCCCGAGGAAGTGGGTGATGTATTTGTCGATGATTTCAAGGAAAATAGGGCTAACTCGACGGAATTGCAGCGCAATTCAATAATGACCCTAACAACATCCCCGGTCGAAGAATCGTTATCAGCAGTATCTGAAGAGAAATCCCCCGTCGCTTCAACGTCAGGACCAGTGAGCGCATGGTCGATGTTTTCACCTTTGACGACCAGGTTACGCGGAAAACCGTCTACTGGTTCGTCACTTGCATAATCTCACGTAGTGACGGTAAATTGTGCGCGCGGGTACGGGCATTACACGATCCCATAATCCATGTAAGCTGTGTATTTTAGCGCTGTTTAAATGCAAATTAATTTATGTGTAATTCTGCTTTACGTATGTTGAAGTATTCCTGAGGCAGCCATATACACTGCTGCTGCAGTTAGTAACTGTTAATAGGCTAATCGACCGACAATCAAACTCTGAATTAAAAATTCTTCCAGAACCACCAGTAGCCCTCCCTCATTGTTTTCTACCTTATGATCTAACGAATCCAGCAAACTAATAGTATTACGACTCGTGAAGTTCGAGACAATGTTCCACGGCACACGCGACCACCAAGCTGTCAATGACTTATCCCGCTGAAAGTTTGTGGCCATACTGGATCCGGAGATCCCGCTTCGAACATTCTGAGATTCTGTTTGACCGGCGTTGCGCTTAAAAGTATAGCGTTGTCGAGTTTGTATGAAGCTTGCTAGCACGATAAGTTCACTTACTACGTTAGCCCAACTTTGTACAATGATACACGTCCATTGGGGTGATTCTGTTACCACAGGCGCAAGCGTGCCCGGATTGGTAGAATTATCCAAGCCCAAGAGGGCTAAGGCTTCGCTGACATCCTCACAAAGTGTCACATCGTCAGCACCCATTACCCAAGCTAAAAAGTAGTAAGTCTGTACGACAGATTCATTCCGCTTCCCTTCATCATAAGCTGTTTCGGCGTATCGTGTGCTTAACTTTCCGCGACTGAGAAATCCCGCGGAAGTTAGAGCGCTTGTTACAAATTTACTCGCCTCTTGAACACGTTTCCAATAACCTAATGATACACCTGTCATTGGCGCACTGAAGTTAGATTTATCTCCAGCACTTAACTCATCATCCTGACCAGTATAGCGTGCACTGTTTCGTTTGCGCTTGAGATTTTTTTGTTCCCCATTCCGATACTCATCTACTAGTCTAATTAGCTGCACTGCTACGTGAGCCATTGAAGGCACTGACGAATTTCGTACGACAATAACTCGACTGCCAGATAACAATTGAGAACGTTGGGCAAACATTCGATTAAACTTAATTCGTTTTGGTAAATCCCAATCTACACTACCCGCTGAAATCCAATTAAATGTCATACTGCGGGTAACTGATTCAATACATCCTCCGCCTGAATAATTATCCATATCACGAAGTAACCATGCACTATCACCAGCCGGTAGCAGATATGCAGAAAATCCATGTGCATAACCATCACGAACACAATCGTATATCCATCGATAGTTAATACATGGTATACCAAGGGCCAATGCTTGCATATACTTAACGCGTCGTGTATGCCTATCGGCGATCAAACCGACAAAGCCATATTGTTCCGCAACCTTGGTAAGGTGTGCCCCGGGTAAAACTGAGGTTTCTCCATGGTCATCATGTTGCCCCAGTGTACACAATTCAGTAAAGCCGCTTTCGAGCAAACTTCCACCATGTGATAAAATGAGATTTTTTAAGTCAAACTTGACCTCTTCTGAGCTATGCGATATTGCAAATGCCATACCGCTAAATGTTTCCGCAACCAATGATCTATTACTATCACCACCGTTGGATCGCTTGGAGGGAATTTTGGCCATTTTTACGGATGATTTATCATTGACATATGCTGCTTCAGTGGGTTTTTCCATTGAAACTGTCGCATCATTTATTACCCTGCGAGCTTGGGTTCGTAATTTTCGTTTGGACACTTCTCCGTAATGTCGAATAGCTAAACTACGTAGACTGGCCCGACTACGCATGGCGCGCTTTGGGAAGTTGTCCTGAACTTCCATAGTCTGGGATAAAGTTTGGGAATTAGGTAGTGAGCTTGATAATTTTAATGGCTCGATTGGTCCATTACGGAATCTTGCCCATATCATAGCCGTTAAATAAACGTTTGAGACTGCTGCACGAATCACTTCTCCATCACCATCACAACCATCCAATACCAATGAATCCTCTAGACTACCGCTAGTACCACCTTTACCGTCTTGCGCATTCATTCGCTTCACAAGAAGGGCAGTCGTATACCCGTTGGTAGCACACTTGGCAACCTGATCAATGTCATCTGTGTGTAAATTAACAGTAGACTCGACGGTATCGTCAAAACCCACAATCATGAACGTATTTTGTCGCAATCCCGGAACATCAAGTCGTACGGTGTCACCAACACGGAGGTCC